>WMED01002367.1:0-24478 GCA_019650415.1 Pipa parva
CCATCATTAAGAACATGGCTACTTTCAAAAGTGTTCATTGGAACTCCAATACAGCCTATGGCTTCCATAATAAGATAATGCTTCCAAATACCAATTTTTAAAGACTATATAAACAAAAATATAGCTGTGTTTCATTTGTTACAATACTGTAACAGATGGTGTCAGAACTACGGGTAACCAAACTGATGAATCCACTCAATTCTTGTTTTAAATCACCCAAAAGCTGTGTCATTGCTCAAGAAGCTCAAAGACGAAATATGTAATTAAAATATCGGCTTGTATAAAGGAACCGGGACATAAACACAATCTGTGAATGTATAATAATGGAGGTTTCAATCACTTTTCGTTTTCTGAAATATTTGCCTTGAACGGGATAACTCATTGAAAAAACCCTACATTCATCTTTGAAGGACATCAGGATTGTTAGAATCATCTTAAGAGTAAATTCAGTTAAAGTCTGAAAGAGAATAGATGAAGACGGTTATCATGCTAATACACATAAAACATATCACAATTGTGGCTTTTCATTTCAGTCTCTAGCATCTGTTCTCTACAATTCTGAATGCATTTTGGGAAGCTTCTGATGTACCCTACTAAGTGCTACAAGTTAATTAGTCTGAGCTGTTTTATTTTCTCTATATCAGTTATACCTAATTGAAGATGCAAAGGTCAAGTGACTTAAGCAATTCACTGTTTTCATTCTGATCCTGTTTATAAGTATAAAATAAATATGTGCTTTAATGAAATATGCTGAATTCCATTATCATGAGTCAAAAGTTCAAAACCATTCCAAATTATCTTAGTCCTTTACTTAAAGAGAAAATAGAATTTATCATAGCGTTAATTAAAAATACCACTGCTGTTTTTTTTTTTTTTAGAGTGGACAATGGACTAGTGACTTTTAAAAATAAATGGAAAGAAAAATTGAATGCAAAGTCCCACATGTGAATTCTACATGGACCATTAAGAAGCGGCATATGAATTGATGACTGGATGGAAGATGTTTTCCTCATTAAAGGGACAGAAACACCAAGAATGAAACACTCCTATATTCATATATGCATGATGAACATTTAATGAATCTGCAATTTCAAAAAAATCTTCAAGATTATTAGAAAGCATAATTATATGAAATTGTTCTTGAAACCAGGGCCAGACTGGCTACTTTGTAGCTGAACGACTTGTAATAATTTTCATTACTGCCTATGGGGCAAACTTAAGTAGCTGCGGTTTATTCCATAGGACACAATTAGTACTATTTTTTTAGGTCACCTATAAAGGGTACTTCTGCTCTCATTTGTTGGCCTTTCTGATCCTAGTCATGAATAAGTGTTAACTAAAGTTCAAACTTTACAATATTACAAGTGATAACACTATGTAATCGAGTAGGTAATTTGTCAACGTTTACGTTTTTGTATTATCTGTAAGGCTGGAGCCTCACCAGTGATCTGACCACAAACTTTATCCCATTGATTTGTAATGGGAGAAGCTGGAGTGGAACTTGTATCTAGTATTTCCCCTACAAATCAGTGCCAGTCAAGTGCTATGCTTTTTATGAATAGTGCTGTGATTCAAGTAGCTTGCATGTAAAAATGTTATCTTTAAAGTTAAATTCATCAGTTTTATTTCTTTTCTGGCTTATCTTTACAGAAAGCAGCCATATTGTTAAACAGAACTCACCTATTGATTTCTATGGTGGTTTAGATAATACATATTCAGGAAGTATCCAGAAGTCCAATTTTTAAAGCCAAATAGCTAAATATCTTCTTTTCTACACACAATTTGGAATGTTTGGAGCCACAGCTAGAATATAGAATTACTATAAATGTACTTGAAACACTTTCATTTTTTAGTGTTGCTATTCTTTAAATATGAAAACAAAAAACAGAGAACTTTATTGACTAAAGGACGAATAGTCACGTAAAAGTCTGGATTCACTTTTGATCACCACTTCCTCGTGTTCGCTGATTGATCAAAATCTGCAATGTGGTGAATACACGTCTAACTTGGGAGACTACAGTAGTCACAATCTTATGGAGCACTTCGCCTCACTTTGTGTGTGCATTGCACAGACACTTCTACTATTGACTAAGTGATGAAGTGTGTCTAAGGAGCGAATGTGACTATTTGTGAGCTGCTCCAAATTCACCCATTTGATTTCACTACATCAGAGTGGGAAATGCGGGGGCTGGTGGCAGGACTCTGCATTCTACTTGTATCCTACTGACTACGCCGCACAACGTATCCGACAGCAATCGTCACTGTCTGCTTGTTCGACAAGTCTGTTCTCTGATTAGTCAATAGTGAGAAGCGAATTCACGGCTATTTTGGAGCTATGACTCGAATTTTAGCAATGAAAGGTGAATTTAGTCCAAGAGAGTTTGTATCATTCAGAAATAGCAGTTATACAAGAATTGTTAGGAAAAATTTCCATAAAATCTCCAGTTGTTCTTCTCCAAGTACGTTGTTGCTAACGTTTCTTTTCTTTGTTTTCAACATATACATGTTAGTTAAATAGTAACATGCATAAACATGGAAAAAAAAATCACTAAATGCGTTTTGGTATTGTGGGCTTCTTGTCTAGAAAATACAGCAGAGCACATGTGCTTTCTTCTCTGTTTGCAATGCCTCAGTCATACTGCTCTTCTACGGTATTAACCTTGTTTGCATATTAGTCTTCTTCTAGTAGATGCCTATCCATGGAAATAAAAGGATAAGCCAAACCATTAACAAAGAAAAGGTACTAATCATTTTAATCACTCAAAATAAAATGACATTGTCTGACATTTTAAAGATGTTTCAATTGTCCTTGAAGTTTTTTGAACACATACTTATGGAGAATGATGCACAGATTCCAGTGGATCAAGGTCCCACTACAGTTTGCACAATGTAGGTTTAGAGTTTAATAAGCGGAACGAATATGTGCAGGTTTAAATAGTCCAACGATGTCATAGCTTTTTAATCTATTAACAATAGACAATGTATATAGTTTAGTATTTTATAGTTTAATATACTAAAGTATGACAATGACACTGTAATTGTGTATTTCTTTACAGATTCTTTTAAAATATTTCAGACTCTAAAGAATAACTGGATTTTTATATCTATATTTATTTATTTATTGTTGTTTTAAATCCATCCTTATATTTATTGCAATTCAGCAGAGTAAGTAAACTTGGTTATGTGATTATTTCGAATATATTTACATTTATAAATTGGGGTTGGAGGTTAGTGTAAGGCTCACACAACATGATGGTTGACTATGGGATGGGGGCCTTATCTTTACTAGGAAATTTACACACTTTGGACAAATTGTGGTAATAAAATCTCAGAAGTTGAACTGTTCTAACAAACACCAAACAAAAGGCTATGTATATATCTGATAAGGAATTGTACTTGTTACTTTAGAATGGCAATTGTCAATTGTCATATGTTCCCCTGGAATAGTAATATTTTAATATAGTAAATGCAAACAAAAAAAAAATGCATTGGAAATGTGTCCAAAAAGTGTCTCTGCCAGCAAGGAACCTACATGAATAGATTTATGCTGTGTTCTTCTGTCTTCTGTGTCATGGTTAGTTCCCTTACTTCTCCTACATATTTAGTGAAAAATGATCTGTTCATAAATTTGTTTGGGGAGATATTCCTCAAGGATCAGTCTTCCTTCCTCTGGCTTTCTTTCCCTAAATAACGTTCTTTACAAAACTTTACAACCTCAAATGAATTTCATTTGTGGTTTATAACACTTGCACTCTTTCATACCACTTGGTGGAAAAATGTGAATACCAAGTGCTATAAAAAACTATAGAATTCATTTGCATGTCAAGTGTAAAATTAGTCATACCACACCCCTTCCACCTCCATAGCAACGACCCCTCCACCCAATAGCTGAGTAGTTGGATAGCTCTGGGCATTTGCAGTCCCTTTAACTCTGACCACATCTGATATGAGACAGTCGGGGAAAAGAAGGGGGGTGGAGGGGGCATGGCTAACCCTTGTACTTACCTTGATTAATAATTGCATTTATATACCCTTTCAATGTCAAAATACAATTTTTAGGTAGGAATGATTTTTAGGGTGGACATTGTCATCACTTTGTCACATTTTGATTACCAATATTGATACTTAGTAAAGTTGCTTACGTTTTAACAAATGTTAATTACTTCCCATTCTATGCAACAGAATTCTTAGGGCATGTTGTTGCTATTTTTCTTTGTCTTTTGAGTGTACAGTCGCCTTAAGGCAAATTAGAACCCTGCTATCAACCCTCAACTTTGCCACTTTGATTTGATGAAGTCAAACTATCGCAGTGCATTCCGATTCACCACTTTGACACTTGGGGGGTTATTCACTAAACTCCGAATTGTTGAGTATAGGTGCGAATTTGCCAGCTAAAGACAATAGGCTGCTACTGTCGCAGTCATGTCTTTATAATGAGAATATTGTCGCAGTCTCGGCTTTATTGTGGGAAAATTGTCGCAATCTTAACATTAAAAAATTGTTGTGACTTTACAATGGGGAAATTGTAGTAGATTTGCTATGGGAATCCGCTGTTTGAGAATTTGACAGTCGAATTTGCACCTTAGTGAATAACCCCCTTGATAAGTGGCAGAACTGTGTGTGCATATACATGGAAAGAGATGCATAAGTCTGCAACCAACATTAAGGGGTAATTCAGGAAAGAGCGAATTTACCTGGCGATCCTTCGATTCTCCTCACTGAGACTGGTATGCGCTCCCTGCTCTCCTGCACGTGGAGATCAGCGAACGCTTTAAAGGTACTTCGGCTTGGTGAGGTGACTTGAGTGGTCGCGAGGTGAGCCAAAGTACCTTTACAGCGTTCGCTGATCTCCGCATGCAGGAGAGCAGGGAGCACATACCAGTCTCGGCGAGGTGAATCGAAGGATCGGCAGGTAAGTTCACTCTTTCCTGAATTACCCGTGGGGGATATTTATCAAGCATTTTGGGGATACTTACAGGATCAAAAATAAGTTTTCGATGTAAATAAAATGTAATAAAGTAATGATTTTCTACATGACAAAAACAGCATTTTCAAATAGGTAATATCGACATGATAAAATAAACACTGTTTCACATTAGTCCGTCAAAAAACCTTTTCAACTTTGATAAATTTCCCCCCAATGTCTAAACAACTAAAAAGATGGTATAAATCTCTTACAGCAGACTGACTTCCCTATCTTTTTTCCTACTTCCTTCCCCTACCTTTTTCCCCCACTTCCTTCCCCTACTATTTGACTTCCACTTCCTTCCCCTACCTTTTTCCCCACTTCCTCCCCCTACCTTTTTCCCCACTTCCTTCCCCTACCATTTGACTTCCACTTCCTTCCTCTCTCTGTTACACCAGTTCCTGGATGCTCTCATTCTGCACACTTCACATTCATTTTAAGTACAATCTCTCTGAAAATTGTATTTGCTGCATCACAATAGAGATAGACAGGTTATTATAGGTACTCCTTGTCCCCCTTTTACTTCTATGGCTCTTACTACATTCCGGACACTTCTTCCTTAAACCCCTTTTTAAAAATCTGCATGTGCTCATACTAACAAATAGCTCCAAATTACTGCAGCCAAAAGCAGGTTTAGCTGAGAAAGGGGTCTGATTTCCATAGAATAGGATGGATAATGCAGAAATGTACGAAGCCAAATCAGATCTAATATTTCCTTTATGGGTTGTTGGCAAGGATGACCATGAATAGGAAGTAGGTAGGGTAAAAATTAACAGTTGAGATGATATGTCCAGTGTTTGCTGAATTTATGTTTGCTAACTAAAACCAAACTGATACCGGTTTTACAGTGGACACCATAATAGACAACGGTGTGCATATAGTTTTCTTATTTCTGGCAGAAAATGCTTTCTGGTTGGAAATGTCTAGGATATATTTACCATCTGCTTAGTAGAGAAACGCAGATCTGAAACCCCATTGGAATATAAAGCACTTTAGACATTACTAAACATTTAAAGCATTAAACATATATTTAGCATCTATATTGTTTTCAGGCAGTCTTTTTTTTATCAGTTTGAATCATGGTAAAAGCCTCCTACAAGCTCCAGAAGTCTGGAGTGTTGTGCTCTCATCCAGAAGCGGCTATTACAGTTTATCTCTTCTTTCTTTAGTACCATGTGTCATTGTCATCTATTCCATTGATAACAGGTTGCAAACACTATAGATGACAGATGGTAGAATGCAAGTCTATCTATCTAATCCTGAGGTACATTTTAATTCTCACTTATACAAGAAATTTATAGCTTTTCTGTTAAGGTAATTATGGACAGATTTCAGTGCTGAGCTAACCATGTCCTTCCTACATTAATGGGAACTCGTTCTTTCTGAGAAGTTAAAGTGCACCTGTCGCCTCCAAACTAATACTAATTTAGGTTGTACTACTGAAATAAATGTTTTTTTAAATATATATTTAAAAAAATATACCTTTATACAGCGTTTCTCTCTGTCATCTTCCCTGTCAGCCTGACTTTTCTTTCCAGAATTGGGTGGGCGGGGCTAAATAATGATTGACATTATAGAGCTTCCAATCAGATCCCTGCTACATTGTAATTTGAGGGCTCTGATTGGAGGAGCTATAATGTCAATCATCATTTAGCCCTGCCCACCCAACACTCAGGAAAGAAAAGTCAGGCTGACAGGGAAGATGACAGAGAGAAACGCTGTATAAAGGCACATTTTTTAAAATACATTTATATTTACAAAACGTTTATTTCATTAGTACAACCTAAATTAGTATTAGTGTTTTAAGGCGACAGGTGCACTTTAACTTGCTGTTCAGTAGGTGTATGTGGATGACAAGAACCAAAACTATATAATAACGATTTCGGCACTCCAAAGCGTAAAGTATGAAAACGTTTTATTTCAACCTCATGGGTCAATTAAAATTGTGGATAAAAATACAACGAAACTGTGCCTACACGTTTCGCGCGTGGCGCTTATTCATGGAGAAGGGAAATTGTGACTATTTTGGTAGTGCAACTCGACTTGTAGCAAGTTGAACTCAACAAATCAATACGAACTTTAGCCAGTAAGGCTCTGAGACTTGATGCCCTTTCTCCAAAAGTGCTCAGTGATCCTGGAGTGTGAAATTTTTCCTCTAACCATTTCTACGTCCACAAATAATATTGGTGTCTTCCTTTTGTTTTGGCCATTTGTCACCTATGTACATATTTAACTTTTTTTCTGTACTGTGCATTACATATTTGGTACCATTGTATTTAACTTTTGTACATTCTGTTTACTGTTTTATTTTATGTGGGGGCTAGGGGTTTTTCCTCATTTAAAGAGTGAGGCACAGGACCCTAGTGACTGGACTGTGAACTTTCACTTATGGACTTTAAGTGGGCAAGGTTTCCTGAAGAATTAATTAAGCAGCCCCCAACCTTGTTTCTTTATTTGGACTCGGGGTGGTTTACACTGGGATTGAGGGGTGTGGTTTATATTGGTGAATGTTTGAGATCTTTCCCCACTTGATAAAGGGCCCTTGTACTGTCTCCAAATGTAGTGAGATACAAATTTATGTTAATTGAAGCTTTCTTTTATATTATTCTGATATTTTATGGGGGAGTCCCTGCTGCACTGTATGTGGCACTATATTGAGGGAATTGCTACACTCTATGGTCAATTAAGAAAGCCACTATTCAGCCAGCTTGTCTCACATCAACCACTCTCGCAATAGAAGCCAGTGTATGTCAGTTAGCCCATTACAATGGAATAATTGAATGAAACTGTGTTTCAGTACATTGCTACAACTCTTATTACCCTTATTTTTGTGTATGTAAGTCTTCCTCTCATTTAGATTGTAAGCTCTATGGGCTAGGGATCTCCAAACTCTTGTGTCAACCGCACCCTAGCACTTAAAGGAACAGTCTGGGAAAAAAATTAAAAAACACCTTTATTTATTTGTTAATTACTAACTTTTAATAAATGCAATTTATTATCAATTTAAAAAAAAAATTCTTACCTGTAAAGAAGTGCTGTACAGCATTCCGTGTTGCAGACTCCATCTTCAGTATCTGCCGGCAACTCTACGGTGTCCCGATTCACCAAATACCTCTAAGATGCACAGTCCTCTCCAGCCGTGCTGACAGTGAAGCCCTGCATTTCCTATGTCACATGGGAGAGCATGCATGTGATCCAGGGAGGATGCATTGATCATGTGCACACTCACCCACGTGGTATAGGAAATATCGACAAGGGGCTTCATTATCAGCACGGCTTGAGAGGACTGCGCATCTTAGAGGTATTTGGCGAATTGGAACGCTGTAGAGTCGGCGGCAGATACTGAAGGTGGAGTCTGCAACACGGAAGTGCTGTACAGCAATTCTTTACAGGTAAACATTGTATTTTATTTTTTTAAATTGATATTAAATTCCGTTTAATAAAATTTAGTAAAAGTTCAGACTGTTCCTTTAAAGTGATGTATCATTGGGATATTTTACTTGTATTGTTTAATGCACATTTCCCATGTCTCTATTATACTCGTATTGCTGAATTGTACAGCGCTGTGTAAATGTGTGGCGCTGTATAAATAAAATTATACATACAGTACATACATACATCACCAGGATATTGTAGATTGTATAACTTTTCATTCACAATGTGCTCAAAACTCAAATGCCATGGGCAGTTTCAAGGAATATGGTATATTAACAATGAAAGTCATTATAAATATGGATTGTTTCCTATGCGCTGGTGAGCTGCTTCCCTGTGATGATGATCCACTATTATGTTTAATAGCATTAATGTAGCCTTCTTTCCACCTACTCTATCTTGGTGACCCAGGACATCTGGATGCCAGTTAAGCAATAGCAAACTTGGTAGGTGACTAATCCTCTCTTCTAGGCCAGATCATAAAGTATATGCCTGTGGAGAAGTGAATTTGCATCTTCCTCATTGATACAAACAGGTGCAAAGTCACTCACTATACTATGTGTATTCTCCTTTTAATAAATAGTATCATAGTATTATAGCGCTAGCTATCTACAGGTGCAGAAGACGTAATGAAGTGCCAGCATCGGAAGAAACATTATTAATGAACTACTGCAATACTATCCTTGTCATTTGTCATATGGGACAGGGACCTCCATCCTCTTGTTTTAATCACTGGCACTTAGACTGAAGTATCTTCATGATTTTTAAATTTGTAATTGACTTCACTTGTAACTATGTTACAAAAAAATCCCATGTTTGTATTATAATTGTATTGTTAAAATGTACTGCACTTGTTACATTAGTGGCGCTTTATAAGTAAAAATATACATACATATACATACAGTACATACATACATATACATACATAAATAAATACATACATATACATACAGTACATACATACATATACATACATAAATACATACATATACATACAGTACATACATACATATACATACAGTACATACATACATATACATACATAAATACATACATATACATACATAAATACATACATATACATACATAAATACATACATAAGAAGCCACAGTTTGTTATTCTCACGATCAAACTTAATTCTATTTTGTACCCAGGATTCTTTAAAATAATATAACCTTCTGAATTAATAACCACAAAGTGAATATAAATGCTGTGTTATTCACATAACTGAAATAGTTCATTAATATTCTGAATGCATTTTTTAAAATGAGATTTTAATGAAACACTTCCACTGCTCAGTTTATCAGTAACTGTGCTGATCAGAATGTTCATTACTCCTCCTGAACTGACACGATGCAAATTCCAATCAAGTGCAAGATCCTATAGGGTAGAAGGGAGCTGGAAGTAAGGAATTATTCTTACTGGCGTTCGGTCTGCTGTATGTCTGCAGAGCGTCCGCGGTGACATCACGGTGCACTTGGTACGCACAGAGGCAGGAACGCTCCTGCCTCTCTCCCTATTTAAGGCAGACACGCTCCAGACACTGCATCCTTTTATAAAATCTTCTCCTGCAGGTTTTGGGCTCTGTTACTGTCAGTCAAAGGTCATGCTACTTCCAGTTGTTATTAAAGTCTGTGCCAAGTTTATCCCTGCCATTGCTAGTGACCAGTCTCCTATGTCTCATACTTGTACTAACCTGTTTCCAGTCTCGCCTGTGCTCTACCTGTTCTCCTCTGTGAACTACCATTGAACAGTTACCTTAGGGGCCGCGACCTGGGTACACTTGGCAGCAAAGCCCAGCACCTCCTTGCGGGTGTTAAAGGTGAAGACCGGAGAATACCTTAGACTCCGCGCCATGAGGTTAGCTAGCACCAAGTTCTCTGTGGTTCCTGCTAGCGGTCTCCTTCTCCGCAACTTTCCAGTATCTCATCAATACACAGGCCAACTGGGCTAAAATGGAATTTTTCCAGTAGAGATTCCAATAGAAATATATCAACGTGTTATCAAGGCAAATCATTTTCCATTGTAAGAGATAAAGCAAAGTTAACTTCAGTGTTCATATAGATATATTGCAAACCTTGATCATAATGAGAGTTAGTTCAATAAAGAAAGTGAAGCAATTTCCCAATTTAGATTTGCAGTAACATTTGACTTTTTATGTGAGAGGTTATGATCTTTTAAGCAGTACATTTCTAAAACTGATGTAACATTATTTGATGTGAAGTAAATTGAATTAAGCTTTATAACACTGAATGTTAAAATGAAAAAGGTACAGAACAAGTAAACATTCTTCCTAGACAGCAGGAGCCAGATGATTCTGTTGACTTTGTTTTGTGACTCGCTGATTCCTTCTTTGCTGACTCTTTGTTGGTTGCCCAGATACCCGCAAACAAAGAGAGCGCAAAACAGAGAAAAAAAATCTCTATGGCAGAGAAGACTTGCAGATAAGTTTAAACGTAGGCACGTCAATCTCTCGTAAATACTGTGGCTTAATCATGAATTCTTTTTTTACTTATTTTAATAAAACAAATCCCTACCTTTTCACTTTGGTCTGGATGAGTTTTATAGCTTTGTACTGGAATCATTTTCTTCTACAGCTACAGACCTTTAAGTCTTAGTTTATTATCATTGCATAATTTGCAGTCGTGTTTAACACTCGGATGTCTCTTTATTAAAGCAAATAAAGCTGTAATTAGTGCAGTCTAATCCAAACATTGACAACAGGTCTGTGCAGGAAGTCATTGAGCTGGTGAAGAACAGTCCTTGACAAACAGTTCACACAGAAAGTTATTAAGCGTTCCTTAGAAAGACCTGAGATTAGTTTATGTATGTTTTACTACAAACACCCTCCCCTGGGGCCCACATTCTCTTCCACATGGGCACTTGTACCCCCTTCCCTTCTAAACTTACAACTCTAGACCCTGGTCATGCCCTCCTGGCTAAGCTGGCTATGCTAATACTATATCCCTTATTAAGGGCCTCATCGACTAAAGGGTGAATTCACCTGCCAAATTTACCTCACTATAATTCAAGTTGCATCTCCAAAATAGAAGCAAAGTCAATTATTATTATTGACTAAGTGGAGAATAAACTTGGCGGACAGCAGTGATCGCTGTCACATGGGTTGTGGGGTGTAGTAAGTCACATAGAAGTCAAATGCAAGGTCATGCAAAGTGAGGTGATTTAGAAAAGTGATGCCAGACTCATAATATTCCACTAAGTGTACTCTGTGAATATTCTATCTATCTGTATGTCACCTTGCCCCTGGGTCATGTTGTCACTTAGTTGCAGTTGCCATTGTCACTTTTGATTAAATAGTCTCCTTACATAACACTGGCATCAACCCCCCCAATTTGCCAGTTTGAAGTGGCGAAGTCAAACAGGTGAATTCAGAGCAGTACACCCGGTTGCATTCACTGTTTCGACTCACTCAGCAGCTTATTCAATATTAGAAGTACCTGTGTACGTGCACACCATGTGATGCGAAGAGTTCCGTAAAATCGTGACTATCATAGACTTTCAAATTGGTTGCCTGTTCTCCATTTCTCAGAGTTTAGTGAACATGGAGAAGTAACGAATAGATGTGAATTCAAAGCTCTTTGCAGCTTTGGCCTTTAGTCAATAAGGCCCTAAATATCTACAACAAAGACGGCTATACCCAGTACAGTCACCTAAGGCTGGCACAGCTGTGTGCGCAGGAATGGCAAGAATTCAGTAATGTCATCAATAGGATAAATGTGGTAGGGAAAAGTTATATTCTCTTTGGCTAGACTCTTAGGCCTCCACCTTGCTGATATATATAGATCTAATGTAACAAAATATATGGGAGCTATTATGTAACTGAATGACCTTTAAGACTCAAGGAGATCCATCTTGTTGAGAAGAATGGAAGCTTCATTCATAGTTGAAAGTGTTTGTACACAAAAGGTCATGTTGTGGAATGCATTTCTTATAGCAGTGTCAGATTGCCTGCCAGTACACTGAGAAAATTCCCATTCAACAGGCCAGCCCCAAAGGCCAGACCTTCTCCTCCCTCACACATGACATCATACATCATGTGACATCAGCCAGCAAAGGGGGGCCTCCCCCTGGGCCCTACTCAAGCCTGTATGATTCTGGTTGGTAGCAGAAAATACACTATGGTTTCATAAAAGATTGGCAGCCTATTTGACAAATGAATAAGTAGGAACATTCATTTACTGGGATCAAAGAGGTTCTCCAGCCTCCCAGAAAGCTTTCAGATTTTTACCTCTTTTTCTGCTTGTAAAAATATGTGATTTCCTTCTCTTTAGGGATTTTCAGGAACTGCCCCTTGAAATGTTGGCTTTTTGCCCATTGTGGTCTCTGTATAAGCTAGTGAAGTGATGGACATTGCTCCTGGCTAAACCAAACTGCAATATTCTAAAAAGGTTTCCGAAGTGTCACCTAAGCTAGTAGAAAGTTGTATGGTAGACCTTGCTGTAGAGTGTAGTAGAGCACACTAGGGTACAGATCAGGTAGGTGGCTGTTATTTGCTGTAACAATAAGTAGTGAAAGGTAGATCACAAAGGAAGAAAAGTGTAAACCTTTTATTCAGTGAGGGTGCTTTAGTATACTATACTACTGTGTGCCAGTTACTGCAACTAGACGCATTGCAGTGATCTAATAAAAGAACAAAAATAATAAAAAGAACTAGAGTTTAATAGAATCCATGGCACCCCATTACTGTGACCACTACTACCCCCTTGTTACTGGTGGCTTGATTCTGGGAACAAGACTACCCCAAGATCTGAAATTTGTAATATATTAATGCTCTGGCGGAAAGGTCTCCAGAGCCTGGTTGATATATAAGATTGATCTTTTGGACAACAGGGAATAATATAATTTTGCTTATTAAAACAGGTATTTTATTTTTAAATGATGAATTTTAGTGTACACTATCACTTGTAAAAAAACAAAAAAAGAAAACAAAAACCTGACGTTCTTTAAAACAAGGAATACTGTTTTCTAATGCAGATTAGCAGTAAATAAAACTGATTTACTTCCATGCCAGCAAGTTACAGTACTATTTGTGCTTGTATATAATATGTTTTTTTTCTGTTCCTTTTCCAATGCAGTCATGCTGTATCACTGTATAATTCAGATAAAGGCTACTTTTATAATTGAAAAAATAACCTCACTGTTTTTATCAGTGTGGCTTTAACCATAACACCCTATTCCCCAGGGTGGAATAGTTATTTTCTGATTGGCTGTGTGCTGGTAAGAGAGCCAGCAATCACATAATGTGCAGAAGGGAAAGACTGGGGAACTGACACTATGGGAAAAGGTACTTAGAACTTAAAGCAGGGGACCCGGGACCACAAGACAGGACCAGTTTTGGAATGGAGCTTTGTTGCTCCACTGGGAGCTACTTCTCCTCACTGGGGTGTGTCATCATTCTTGAGCCCAACATGGAAGGAGAAGGGCCTCCCCAGTGTGACATTGAACAAAACTGTCTTGTGGAATCCAGGACACTTGGATGGTATGGTTTAGCACTTTCCTTGAGATAAAATAGTACAGTGTTGTTCATTCAAGTATTAAGCAGGATTATAGCATCTATTTCAGTACCATTGTGATTAACTAATAGAATAAAACGTAACATACACATTCACTATAGCACCTGAATGAATAATCTGTGTTGAATTTCTTCTGGATGAATGGCCTTTGGGTCACTAACCAATCAAAATAACCGTATTATAAATCTGTTGCACACTTGGCAACATAATCGGGCCATTTTTGGGAAAACGTTAACAAATAAGCACTGAGAGGAGGAGCCTGCACACGATGCCAACTTCAGTATAAAAACGCTGATGCTTTGTTCTATTGAGAATCCAAATAAGAAATCCATTTTGGTATCAAGAGTTTTTAACTAGTGAGGAGAAACATATTGTCAACTATTTGATATCTGAAACATTCTGAAAAACACAGAAAAACCTTCTCCTGATACTCACTTTACTTGTTTAAAATGTGTTTTTTTTTTTTTTTTTTATTTGTACAAAGACATTTCATTTTTTCAAGGATGGGATTTTAAGGCTAACTCAAAAATGCAGTGGGCAAAAGTTAACGGAGATAATGGTGTACATATTGAAAGCGGTACAAAAGATGGAATTTCTGGCTGTGAAAGTTCAGTACAAGCCTATTTATTTTCAAATTATAGCTCTTTCTCGTCCACCATAAAAATACTCGTGCTTAAATCAATAAAGAATTTCACTTATTGAATCAAATGGTACATCTTCTTCCATTATAAATTCTTGTGAGAAAACACAATAGTGCTTACATTTAAAAATACATTGGTAACCTTGGTCAAGAGTGATAATACTACACAATTTAAATGTATCATGGATTTATCTTTCTACTTATGTGTCATAAAATGATAAGAGCTATTAGATCGCATTATGAGTTTGAGGAGAGATGATACAGAATTCCAAATGAATAAACAGCTTACTTACTTTACAAACAATATCAAATCACAGTTCTTTACAGGTTAGACATCAGGGCGTATTATTTACCAAGAGGTTAAAAATATATTGCTGTAATGTGCCATTTCTTTCTATATCTTGTTATATTCTGTTACCATTAATTTTGCACAGTATTTTTTTGCACAATCCAAGGCAGTTTCAGGGATTAAAGTGACTGAAGGTAACAGTTCTTAGCCTTTTTTAAACTACACCACACCTTAGAGGAGAATTCACCATTCAGCGAAGTGAGCTCCGAATCCTGTGACTCACTTCGCAAATGGTGTTATGCGCTCGCTGATGTGAGCGCATTAAAGGGATTCCAGTCTCAGCGAGGCAACTCTTTTGCTCTCGCCGAGACTGGAATCCCTTTAATGCGCTCGCTGATGTCCACGTGCAGGACATCAGCAAACGCATAACACCATTTGCGAAGTGAGCCAAAGGATTTGGTGAATTCCCCCCTTAGTCTATGGTGGGTTCTTATGGCAAACATGTGGTACAGTTTCAACAGTCAGCAGTATAACTTTAAAGAAGCAGGCCCAGTGCACAATCCGCACCAAGCTGGGGCTGGCAGCAGGCATGCTGTTGAACTAAATAAACTAGTAAAAATTAGAATCATCAAGTTTTGTTGTCACAAGGAAAAGTGGGAAAGCAGAAAAGGACATTTTCACCCCTTTGAGAATCATCCTTTCTGTTGTTCATTTCAATGGTAGACAACTCCTAGTTCATGTTGCTAAGCCTTTGAGGTAAATATTGTTAGAATAGTAGTGGGAACCCTGCTTTGGCAAAGTCAGATTTGCAATGTCTCACATTTAGTGCATTTTACACAAATTTACAAATTGACATACAAATTATTGTTGCGTTTTGCAGCAAACAGATAAAAAGAGATGTGAAAAAAGTGACTTATGCTGTTTAAAGTGCACCTGTCACCACAAAACTCAAATGCTGAATTATGTTCTACTAATGAAATAAACGTTTTTTAAATATAGATGTATAAAAAAAAGTACCTTGATATATTGTTTCTCACTGTCTGTTTCCCTGTCACCCCATCTTTTCTGGGGGTCTAAGAGGAATTCTCATATATAATTGACATTTACATTTATTCCCAAAGCAAGTCCATGACCACAACAAATTTCTCATTGTAAAATAATGACTCCAACAAGTTTTAGGGGGGAACTCACGATTGTGCGAAGTGAGCTCCGAATCCTTCGGCTCACTTCACACAGACTGTTATGTGCTCGCTGATGTCCTGCACGCGGACATCAGCGAGCGCTTTAAAGGGATTCCAGTCTCGGCGAGACCAAAAGAACTGCCTCGCCGAGACTGGAATTTCCTTTAAAGCGCTCGCTGATGTCCGCCACATGCATAGTGTGGCATAGTCAGGCGGTTAGAAGTAGGATGGGAAGTCATGCAGAGTAAGGTGAATTTTACAAGTGAAGGGCAGTGATGTCAGTTTCATCATATCTCACTAACTATATTCTGTAAATATTCTATCTTTATGTCACCTTGTCCCTAGGTCATGTTGTCACTTAGTCACAGTTTCCATTGTCACTTTTGAATGAATAGTCACCTTATGCAACACTGGAATCCTGACATTAACCCCCAATTTGCCACTTTGAAATGGTGAAGTCAAACAGATGAATGTAATCACATTCGCACCTTCTGCTGCTTAGTCAATAGTAGAAGTACCTGTGTATGCACATGCAAAGACATGCAAAGAGCTCTGAAGAGCTCCATGAGTTTGTGGATATCGTAGACGTCCGAATTGGTTGCGTATTCACCACTTCAAAGAGTTTATTCAATACGCGAACATCGGGAAGTGGCAAATAAATGTGAATTCAGAGCTCTTTGTGACTTTTTGGATTTTTGACAATGAGGCCCTATGTTTTTAAAAAGGAAAGTGGAGAAATTGTTCCTTTAAGTTATAATTGTACAGTTGTGATGTCAGAACTAGCCAATTATAAAGTTATAATTTACAGGAAGTTCCATGCACTTTCTTAGTGTACTACATATTATACATTAATTTCTTCACACAATCACATCGCTAGTGTAACCCATGATCAGTCACGTGAAATCTCAGCTGTGTAATATTATAAAACATCTCTGCAAAATGTGCTGCAAACAGTTTGGCCAAATGTTGGGGTCAAATGCATCACAATTCCTCAGAACACAGATAAAACAATAACAATTTAAAAAATTGGGAAATATTGCTAAAAGTAAAGTTTCAAACAAGGATGAATGATTAAAATTTAATTTGATATATTTACCATTATTAGACTTCTGGGAAACAGCAATCATGTTTTTAATAATCATAAAGGATATTTCCAAATGAATATTGTTTTGCATTATTATGTGTTAGTGTGATACAGTATACTGCAATGTTATTGATGCAAAATATTTCATGTCCAATGTGTTTTGAAAAACAGAGAAGATAATTATGTCAGTTATTGACACAGTGTACCAACACAGAGCATGAATGAATGTAGAAAGATTAATTTTTTTTTATTCAGTTTCACCTTTACATCGCAATGAAAGTACAACAAAAACCATTTTTTTTTAAAAAATTCCAATAGCATGAGTATTGTGTGATTATAAAGGATTGTATCTGCTTGCAAATCAAATGAAGTCATTCTACAAGAGGAATATCTTTCAAACAGGTTTCCCTCCATCATATTATTGCGCCACTTGAATATCTTTTCATTTAATCGCAGGTTCTAATTTATAATCATTAGCTCCTTTTTATTCTGATCTGATTTCTAAACTTTATATTTAATTGCATTTGAAGGTAGACAGTAAAAGCAGCTGTCTATTTATATTTTTCCTGATAGCGCTAATAGAAATGTTATGTTTAAAAAGGTTTGCAGAGAGAGTAATATATTTGTTGGAAGTGTAGGCTCTGATTATTTTACATTCAATTAAACTTATCCTCTTATATTCATGGACTGAGTAAACACTGATAAACTTGAATAGGTAAGCCAAGGTGTCCTGTTTGCTTGTAGCTAAACGCTGAATTTCAGCAAACAATCAGCTTGGGACTGGAATTCAGTAGGATTTCCGATATTACATAATTGAATGGTTGAATACGTAGTTCAGAGGACTAAAAAAGTATATTTTATAATAACCTAATTAAAAGAAAACTGTAAAGAAGCAACTTATTCAGATGGATTACTTAATAATGTTTTGAATATACTATGTAAAACTGCTCACACAATTATATTGCTATTATGTTGCCGACCACCAATCCCGAATGGGAATTTTTATTATTGGGTGTTACTAGTCTTTCAATCAATACGAAAATCAGTTAATCGGTAAATGATCACAATGAAACACAAGGGGCCTCATTAACTAATGGCTAAATAGTAGTGTAGAGCTGTGATTTTGCGTTTATTCTTCACTTCCTCATGTTCTCTTATTGACTAAACTCTGAGACGTGGCAAATATGCAAGCAATTCAGGCGACTACCCGACTCGCGAACTTACGGAACTCTTTGCATCACTTTGCACGCGCATGCAGAAGTACTTCTACTCTTGAGTAAGCGGAGGAGTGTGTTGAAGGAGTGAATGCGACTAGGTAAACTACCCCAGATTCACCTATTTGACTTGACCACTTCAGACTGGCGAATAAGGGGGCTGTTGACAGGGCTCCGCATTCTACTTCTATTTAGCTGACTACGCCACACTACGCATTCGACAGAGATCAGCACTGTCCGCTTGTTCAACAAGACTAATTGCCATTTAGACAATAGTGAAAAGTGAATTTGGGACTATTTTGGTGATGCGACTCGAATTGTAGTGAGGTGAATTTGACAGGTGAATTCATACTTTAGTCCATGAGACCCATAGGGTTAGCAGTAGAAATGAGAGGTTTGGATGTATTATTCTGATGAAATCCAACATTTCCAATTCCATTTACACAAAGTCTGTCCCTACCTATGCACTCTGATTGGCCATTGAATATTGGAGTCCACTGAAACCACCTAGACTGGTAATGACAGTATCAGTGCTACAGGACAGACCCACAGGAGACTTCTTAGCAACACAATTACATTTCCTCAGTGCAACCAAATTAGATTTTGATTACCCATAAGTTATATAAAATGTATGGCTACCATTAACAGGGGTCTCTCTACATTTTCCTGCTCAGGTTAGCTAATGTCAATCCCAAGGTACAGGCTGTGCTTACATTTGGAGGGTTACTTTATATTTATACAGTTACCAAATAAGTGACGTGTGGACAGTGTGGTGCACTTACAGTTTATATAAACACCCAGAATGCTAGCGGTTCTTTGTCTAAAATGAAAGAACAATTTGTTGAACAGAAAAAGGCATTTTAGTACATTGCAGTTATTAGGGCAGGCTGTGGCAACAATGATATCACAATGACAACTAATAGTTACCCACAGATGACACTTTAATAATTTATACAGTGGCCCAGTGCACTGGCTCTTTGTCTTTGCTGCAGGGATGTCCTAGGAAGGTTCCTAGCACCTTTTGGGAGACTTTACAGAGTAATACTTCATCCACCCAAAGCAATCTACCTTTCTACCCACTGCCTTCTTAGCTTCAATCCCTGTTCTGAGTATCCCGCAGAACCAGAACACACTGACACCTGGGTCCACCCTGCCTTTGTACAGTATTATTTCACATCGGTAGGAAAATAAAATGGTAGTTATTTCATTTACTAAGAGTTTAATGCTAGAGGTTCATTATTCAATATGTGTACTGAAAATATAATGTGAAAAGTGCTAAATGGTGACTCCATCTTGTAGGGAATATAATTGAGTGCAGTCAGAAATGTATAATAATATGTAATTACTGGGTGGGATCCCAGAAGTGTTGGGTGCTGGGTGTTTTTGCAGGGAAAAGAGTCTTTTGGCTCCAAGCTTCCACCAGAAGTGTGGCAGGTTCCAGTAGGCAGATTAAGTTAGCAAAGCCCCTGTTAAAGATCAATTCAGAAAGTGGTAGTTAGCCCTAGTTACAGATGGGTAGCTATCCCCAACAAGGATTACAGTGGGAGTAGAATACCCAGGTGTCTTGCAGAAAATATCAGGTACCTAGAGCAGGGTCTTAAAGATGCATGTGTTTCAAAATGTCAGGGGATATTTACTAAAATTGTAAAACTTCTCCCTGGTAGATCGATATTGGTGATAATGACATCAATATTTTAGATATTGCCAATATTTAAATTTACTAAACCCTTTCTAACTTTTGTACACCTTAACAAGTGTTTGCCAGGCTGACGGTGGCGAAAATCCTTTATTCCCTATGGATATGGGTGCCCGGCGGTATCATTATCGGTATCAATAAAGGAGCTCCATTGAAAGTAATGTAAATTGTAGCACTATTAACTCATCAATAAGGAAAATGCCATGGGAAAAAAAAACAGAGATATGTTTTTATGACTTTAGTAAATATCCGTATTTAAAATAGGGTTACACATTCCTGAATGGCATAGCCATTCCAGGCTAGCTCCTGGATAAAGCAAAGGTGAATGTGACTTGACTGTTTAACTGTTTCCACTTTATACATCGCTCACCTGACTACAGAAGTATAATGCAGATTTTGTATATTTTGGTGGTGCACAGGAATTAGCAGCAGTTTGGTTCAACGCCAGTGCCATCTGTTGGTACAATTATGCATTACATGTCAGCCAGATTTGTAATTGACAATTACTGACACATCACAAGTTAATATCAATGTAATTCATCTTTACAGATGATGTTTCCTCTAGACTTGAACTTTTGACTGATAATTAAGAATTGGAAGTGGTAGTCTGTCTCCATAATAGAGAGAAGACATGTGGGAACTTTATACAGGATTGTTCTATATTTACTAATTATATTGGTCTGTACAGATGTATGATGTGTTCAGAACAATAAGCTGATTACATATTAACAGATGCTGAAAGGAAAGAGAGAAGTGCACAGACCACAAAAACAGGGGAAAATGCCCGAGTGTATTATTAATGCATATAACAAGTTATACTGAAACTACCAAATCAAAGAGGAGATCTTATACAAAGAATAATATAGCTGGTCTGGCCAGTACTTTTCTGTAACAAAAACACAATAAATAAAACAGAGATGACACTATACCATATCAGGCCCCCATTTCCCTGGGAACTCCTCTTTCTATCACATCTTTGACACCGCCTGATCCAGGGGGGCACAGGGAGGAAATGCTCTGTAGACTGAGGGTTTGCTGCAGTGGGGTTAGAGTGAACGGGCTCCCTGGAGTCTCATCAAAATTGTGAACACTGAAACCCCTATTGTTATACCAGTGATAAAAGATATACATTTTTGCATCTGAAATTACCCTTGGGAGTTGTAGTTTTTTTTTTTAAATAGTTTTACAGCATTTGGAACCATAACTTTATCATTAACAGCTCCCACTTGTGTCACCGGCCTCACACATCATCATGATCATTGCAGGGAGCATTCTCATTGGCCCCCACAATGAACATGATGATGTTTCAACCATTTATCACCGGCAATGAAAGAAGTTGGGAGGAGCTTTGCGCTGGCTTCTCTGTCAGCCTGCACTGTAAAGAAGCATTGGGTGCCAGGTGATTACAGCACAGCTCATACTGTGACTGTAGCAATTCACTTCTATCTGGTAAGGTTTTTTTAATAAGTCTTTTTTGTTTTATAGCTTTAGTTTTCCTTTTAACATATAGATCACCTTTATACCAGCAGAGGTCACTCTATACTCATGTTACAGATGTTACAGTATCATTATCTAAATTTTAAATCAGTCTCTAGGGATTCTGGGGATTATTCATCAAAGTCCGAACAAGTCCGAGATTGATGTCACTGCCCTACACTGGAGGAGTTATCCTCACTTCGCATGACTTCTCATCCTACTATAGTGCGACTGACTACGCCGCACTACACATGCAACAGCATCCGACGCTGTCTGGTGCTTCATGAATAAGAGAAAGTGAATTCATGACTTCCTAATCGTATTGATGTGAACAGACGCAGAGATACTATGCAAGGCAAACTCGGACTTTTAATTAAAAACCAGTCTTGTTCCTATTCACTCAGGGGTAGCTATATGGATGTTTTGCACTAAGTACCATTGGTGTTTTACTTTAAACTCGGTGCTAGATGTATTTAGTAGTGGCAAAGTCTGGGTCACTACACCCGATCGAAAAATATTGATCGATATTTTTGAATTGGGCAATAAAGAAGTGTTGGGCAGGAGATTATCAAAGTAAATGCTCCCTGCAAGAATGAGTATTGTCTAGTGGAGGGCGCTAAAGGAAGTCTCACTTTAATACATGCAGCAAGCAATGTACCAAAGGTGACTTAAATCTGTTTTTAATAGATGAAACATTAACCTTGTGGGTTCCAGATCATTCCTTTAAAACCAGGCACATGCATGGGGCACATTTACTAAAGTCAAACACCTTTTTTGACCAGTAAATACAGAAGTAACAGCCTATATTTAATGATATCGCTGTTTGCTCCTATTTATTAGGCTATACAAAAACATTTTGTCAAATTGGTCTTAGTAAATACGCGGCGATGAAGTTTCTCTCCTGTTCTATGTTGTATTTAACTGAATAAAAGACAGATACGTTTCCTTACAGAAATGAAATCTGTGCATTAATGGAGAAATTAGTGAAGGACATAATTCTGGAAAGTGATGTTATCAGTTGATATTTAGTAATACAACATACACAGTAGTGTGTCCAGTTCTGTTCGTTTATTGTATACCCCTTAAATCTTTTTTTTTTATATGTCTTCTTCATGAATTATTTTTTCAGATAATTGTACTGCAGATTCTATATTTTAAAAGATTCATTCCTATCTTATCCACTGTATTTTTTTTGGTCTCTTTCTATTTTGTGAAGGTTTCAAGCCAACTACAGCTCTACCCACAGAAACAAGGAATTTTCATAGAGCAATGCTGCAATCTACTGGACATCTGTAATAGCACAACCCAGAAAATAAAGGAAAAAAAAACATCTATCAAAAGAGTTACCTATTACTTTCAAAGTTGAATATCATTGTGTATGCAGACAACTGATTCATATGTCTATATGTGTAAGAGATGGGAAGCTGAAAACTGTATCCTGAAAGTGTGTTGCAAATCATTATATCAACATAAAATCAATTAGAGAAAATAATAATAATATTAATTTATTATATTTATTGATTATAATAATAAATGATAATATCTAATTATATTAAAAAAGACTGGCTAATATACTATTCTGACCATTCTAGAGAATATTGTTAATCATACTTATATATTAAACTAGGTTTAAAAATAATGATCATAGTATGGAATAAAGATCATGAATTATGCTAGATATTTAATATTATAAGTGGCGTGACATGGCTATAAGTATTATTCTATATGCTTTAAAAATAATCACATGACTATTTACAATGAATCAGGATTTATAATATCCAACCAAATTATCTTTTCTACTTCCTTTTAATAAAATAAGAAAGGACTTAGGGGGTAATTCAGCAAAGAGCGAACTTACCCTCCGATCCTTCGCATCAGCTCGCAGAGACTGTTACGCGTTCACTGATGTACTGCTCGCGGACATCAGCGAACGCTTTAAAGGGATTCCAGCCTCTGTGAGGCTCGCGAGGCTCGATTTGAGACACCTTGCAAGACTGGAATCCCTTTAAAACGTTCGCTGACATCCGCATGCAGGACGCGTAACAGTCTCTTTGAGCTTATGTGAAGGATCGGAGGATAAGTTCGCTCTTTGCTGAATTACCCCCTCTTAAAGTTAAATTCAATGACTTTCATAAAACTTTCATACCTTGAGAATCTCTAGATGTCTTAGGGAATTTAATATTGCACTTATTGCACTTTAACTGCATCTGCATGCTGTAGGGCATTTTACACTGCATCTGATGATGTCAGAGTAAAAAACTGCTGAAAAACTCCTAATGTATTTAACTATCTGCAGGTCTGTTTACAATTTAACTGTGGCTACTGGACAATGTGTAACAAAACTGATTAAATGCTGGTCACCCCTGGCAACTGAACACTGGCTTCTAATGAATGGGTGATATAGTTGTCTAGCTGCTGGTCATTGAGCATTGTAATTGCAGCTACAGAACTATGTAACAGTATAATGTAACTGATTAACTTCTGGTCCCTTATCAATTTAACCACAGCTGTTAAACAGTACCTAATAAAACTGGTTACCTGCAGGCCTGTGAGTTAAAGGACTCACATGTGGGCGGAATTTATTAAAGTCGGAAAGACCACTCTGAGGGGGGAATTCACCATTGTCCGAAGTAGTGCGAACAGTTCGGGCGACTGCGCCAGTCGCATCGCCGAGGTTCGCCTGACCTCGCGACCATTTGAGTCAGTTTGCTAAAATGCTCGCCAGCTCACTTCTCTCAACAGGCGGACATTGGCGAAGGCTTGAATGCCGTATCAGTCTAATGTCTTCTAAGAGTCCGGCAGTGTCCGCCTGTTTGGCAGAAGCTATCTGGCGGCCATTTTGACGAAGTGACTCGAATGTTCGCGAAGTCAGGCGAAGCGATTGGAATGGTCGCGAGGTTAAGTAAATTCAAGTGACTTCACTACTCTCGAACTGATGTATCTTTTCCATTACTTTGCGTGCGTG
>WMED01002368.1:8561-24473 GCA_019650415.1 Pipa parva
CACTTATATACAGTTATACACATATATAGTTATGGTAAGGATGATATCACTGCACTTCACTGGGGGAATTCACACCACTCCGCATGGCATCACATGACTTCACATCCTACTTCCTACATCCTACTTCTATTCAACTGACTTTGCCACACTATGCATGTGACTGCGTCCGTAGCAGTCCCCTTTGTTTGACAAATCTATCTGCAACTTCATGTATAAGGAGAAGTGAATTTGCGACTATTTTGGTGATGCGACTCAAATTGTAGCGAGGTGATTTTTACAGGTGAATTCAGACTTTAGTTAAAAAGGCCCTTAGCTTTCATTTCATGTTTCTGTTAGATTTATATTGCCATACTTTCATTATATTTCTTATCTTTATATATATCTTAATACTTGTATTTACATGCTACAAAGACCAAAATTATCAGGAAATTATTCATTATAAATGAACACCGTGTAAAGGTACAAACTAAACATTTAAGGGTAAATTCCTAAAATAATTTCAGCCATTTCATAATTTATCCCACAAAAACATTTTTTTAATGTATTGTTCCTATTTTCTTTTTGTTCTCCTGCCATTGCCTACTGGATTATTGTTATTATATTGTTAGATAGAGTTTTAGTAACAATGAAAGATTGTTACAATTGCTGCAACCTTTTTGTGGTATAAATGCAAGTTATTTTTCAAGCAAATACTATACTTGTTGTTCAAAAAAAGATGGAACTATTTCCTACTTTAAATAGAAGATTATAGCAATTGCTGCAGGGATAAGCAGGTCATTGATCCAAGGGAGCAGTCAGACAGCAAAATTAGGAGGTAGCTGAAATACTCAAAAAATGTGTTTACAGTATATTAGAAAAATATTTGTTTTGGGATAACTAATCAAATAAACATTGTTTTAGACTTTACCTCCCATTCAAGTTGCAATTTCATCACAAGAATCAAGTATGTACAAGATGCACTGTGGGAATTGGGTCAGATCACCCACGGTGACATCACACTGGAACCAGTGTTGCTCCCTGGCACATATAACTTTTTAGCCCAATGCTCCACAACACAAGGGTGATGTCATTTGACCTTGTGCCCAAACTATGTAATTGTCCTTTGCAAATCCCTCTGCAAGTGTTATCCCTCTCTGGACTAAATTGTTTATTTTACATTTTAAATACCAGCTATATTGTATATTTATTTATATATAAATATATATTGCAAATGCAAGATATTTTTTTCAATACATTATATATGATAAATACAGTATATATAAAACACCAGTTACTTTATTGTCTGTACTTGTGCCTATGGGTGGGGCCACAGTTTGTCAAGAAATTAAGTTTTTCTTTTGTACTTATAAAATAAGATCATACATAGTACAATATAGCTGAATAATCTGAAAGATCTGCATGGCCAGCTTTATCTAGATGCTAAAGTGTATGTCATGCTAATAAGATAAAATCCTTTCTTTAGTTAGCTTTAAAAATTAATACGTTGTTGGACTTATATGTGTTTGTGTATATATGTATATATATATATATATACAGTATATACAGTATATATATACTGTATATATATATATATATATACACACTTACATATAGGAACTTTGTGAGCAATAGTAGGCCAGTAAGCATGAGACTGACTCAGAACTAGAATATTCCAGGACCAATTAAAATGTTGGCAATTATCAGGTAGTAAAGATTACACCAATGTGCAGTCCAATGCAACCACTGTCTCTGGAATGTTAAGATATGTTGTAAATAAGAGATTATAATTTATTTTTATCAACATTGGTTTATATAACTTACATGGTTGCATCATGGGATACTGGTGGCTCACATAATGACTGATTGCAAGGTTACCTTATTGTTTAGATAATAGGAAATCTGGAAAAACATGTGGAAGGTTTAAACAGAAATAAAAATGAAGCACATTTATCTTTGTTGGATTTGCCACTGTCCTCCTTCCCACTAATGAAGGAAAAAGAGTGGTATGATATCCTGGAGATGAAAAAAGGGACTGTGCAATCCAGCTGGATGTTGATAACATGGTAAAATAGAAAAAAAACTTGCAGAATTCAATTCATTCAGAAATATTGCCTGGCATATTGCAACAGCAAAAACCTTACTGGCCTTCCCACTCTGTTACACTATTGTGTTATAATCTCTCTAGACAAATAACAACACAGAAGTTAATGAAAACATCCCATTAGAACAGAATAATCTCAAGCATGTTGGTGATGAAAGACCAAACGAGTGTTAACAATGGACAGTTCTTTGCCTGATGAAGAGGCCTTAGGAGCCTCGAAAGCTTGCATTTACCATCTATTTCGTTAGCCAATAAAAGGTATCACCTATACTCTCTTATCTTTGCATAAATCTATGGCTAACACGGTGCACAACTCTACTGCCAATGGACAGTTCATAACACATATATGACATGTATGCTGCATTATCATATACCACCCAGTTACTCAGACTATCAATTGTTGCTTCCTCAAAAACGCCTTCATCTTATTTCCCCGGGAAATAAAAAAAATCAAAAAGGAGCAGAGGGAATTGTCAGTATCCAGAATTAAGTAAAAATGTATCAGTTCATGATAAAATAGAATGCACCTTTATGGCATAGATGGGCGACATACTGTTAAAATGCAAAAAAGACATTACAAATAAGCAAAGCACTTTGATTTTACCATTTAACTACACAGTACACTTTGCTCATACACATATACTTTCAAAATCAAATGCGCAATGACTCAACATGAAAGTGTAAATGACGTTAATTAGTAACAACTGCAGGAAACAATGTTATCTCTACAGGAAAAAGCTGTTATTTGTATTCATACAGCCTCTTTTAACTTACAGTATGTGGTTGAATGAAGTGTAGAATAGTAATCTGCTTCAAATGGGTGCTCTTTAAGATTCAGTTGCTATTGTGTTATGATTTAATCAGCTGTGCGCTTGTTATTTTTTTTACTTTAGCTTTCTTTAAAACTATTTTGAATAAAGCAAACAGAGGTCAGAGTCTCAATACAGGCACACTGCAGTCCTTGGGCACTTATTTAAAAGGCTATCTGAGCTGCTTGGTGGGTTAAATCATTGCCAGATTCCTTCTGATGAGCCATCAAATCCAAGAGCTTGACAGATACCAGGACGCTTTCACCAAACAAGGTGTGGAAAGTCATTAGGAGAATAGCACGTTTATAAAAATTCTCATAGGAACTGCATACTCACATCTATTTCAGTGACTGCTTGAATGTTAATGTTCATCAAAAAACGTTAGTCTTTTTTTAATCTGAGATATGGCAGCAAAACCAAACAATCAAATCTGAATTGTTCCTTTGAAAGTTGAACTTCTTTTTGCAGTAAATGACAGACTTTGTCCAATATAAATTTGGTCATTATATTGACAAACACTGGCTTTCAGAAGCTTTACAAGATTTCGGGGGAAATTTAATAAACTTGGAAAAGCCCGATTTTGCTTTTCTGAGTTTATTCCAGCGAGATCTCAGAAGTTTCTCACGGTAAATATCGCAAAATTTTTTTCAACCAATGTTTAACAACAGAAACTTTTCAATCGAGTTGTTTGACTAATGTAAAGTATGGCTGCCTTTCCATTGAAAAATTCAATAGAAAAGTATCTGTCGGTAAATATTGATGGAAAATATCTCGTGATATTTACCACGAGAAACTTCCGAGATCTCGTGGGAATAAATGTGGGAATATTACATTTCGCCCATAGGAGGTTATTCACTAAAGTCCGAATTGTTGCGTATAGGTGCAAATTCGCCAGCTAAAGACAGTCGCAATAGACTGCTACTGTCGCAGTCGCATCTTTATAATAAGAATATTGTCGCAGTCACAGCTTTACTATAGAAAATTGTAAGTCACAACTTTAAAACTGTCACAGTTGCAACTTTACAATGGGGAAATTGTTGCGGTCGCAGAATTGCTATGGGAATCCGCTGTTTGAGAATTCAACAGTTGAAATCACATTTTATCTTTGTGATGTGAAGTTTTTGAGCAATCTTAAGCACAGCTAGTTTTACTATATAACTTGTGCTGGTTTGGTGTTCCCTTTGTTCTCATTTATTTTTTTAACTTATTTCTTTCAACACTCTAACATTGGTGATGCATACATAAATGATGTTAAATAATTATCCAATACTTATTCAAAATAATAATAATATATAATAATATAATAATAATAATAATATCTGGTATAATTCTCAAATGAACACGCACATATTTTTCAAGGTCCACGTCTGATTTTGATAAATATTTTATCATGAAAATCTACAAGAAAAATGTCACTGCTACTATGTTTGGCCTCAAAAGCCTAAAAGTATGTGTTATGAATGCAACAAACATATATTATTATTGAAAAAGGGGCACTTTGCTATATAACAAACAGCCGAAACACCACAAACCTACTATACACATATTTTGGTCAGTACTTCACTTCAACATGTAGAAAGAGACCTGGAGAAGTTAGGTTTGCTCTCAAATGATGGGTCTTTAGATGTGTTTAACTGGTATGAAGGTTATTGACTCTAACCATGCACTAACTCCATCCTTATCTACCACCCCTGCCATATCCACCTTCAGCCAATCCCTGATCTTACTCCAAGGTGTTGTTTCACCCAACCCAATGCAAACTGGGTCACTAACACCACCTGTTGCAGTTTGTGAGTTACAATTTTAGCTTTACATTATTATTTCAAAGCACCTCTTGGACTTCCAATAGAGAGAAGAATGTTTACTTCTGGAACACTTTCTCAGTAGCTAAATGAACTATAACAAACTTTACCATTGTGCAAAATATGTAACAATAAAAACCCCTATATTTATCTATGGCAATCCACGTTTGGACACATAGTGAATTAAGGTACTGTAGGTACATGGCGCAAGATGTATACAGTTTATGAACTTTGGGGTTCTTTGTCATTTATTCTAGAAAGGATACAGAGATTAAACAGCCTAAAATGCTTGGAATAAATTTCTAATAATTACTATAGTAGCATGTGGTGCTAACACACACACTTGTGATTAGAGCTTTAAAATGACAGTATCTGCAATCAGAATATTTACTATGCAAACCAGAAATCTAATGGTTAATTCAAATGCAAAGACATATGCGATGGGAAATGGCCTTTTCTTACCGTGTGCCACCCAGCCATGTTTGCACTGGTCGCAAGTTCTTAAGTTAATCTTCCCAGGCTGAAAACATTCACAAGTGCAATTTACAAGTGTACATCGGATGGCCTGAAAAAGAAAGAGAAAAACAAAAGGGTTAATTAATTCCGTAGTCCACATAAAATTTGTTCCAACATTAGATATTGTTTTTCACTGAGATAGCTCCTTTGTAATGGGTCATTTCCATGAAATCTGTGCCGAATACAAGAATTTCACAAGACATTCACCTAAGGCTAAATTAGTATGGAGGGCACCAACCCCATTGTGGATTTGAAAAATGGCTTCTTCCTAGCAGATGCATATTGTTATGATACCAAATTATTGCTTAGGTACCACTTTAGACTAGTGTCATACAAAGTGGGAAACAAAACTAGTGTTAGCAATTATCACATTTTATCTGATATTAAGTGACTACTTGTACCTTAGTTAGTGCAAATCAGAGTAAAATAGGTTTTCTGGTTACCACATAAAGCCAAATGTAAACAGATCTACATAAGTCCTTTCTACACTAGTTATTTTAGGATAGGAATAGTCAGCACAGCATGCATGCACTCTATAGAAGCAGGATATGAAGTCATGCGAATTGATAAGAATTCCCCCAGTGAAGTGCAGTGATGTTATCCTCACCATATCCCAGTAACTGTATAAAAGTGAATAATACATCTATTTCTATGTCACGTTGTCCCTAGTTCATGTTAGTAGCAGACTAATTTAATCTCAGTCCACATAGAAAAAATGACAGACGACCGGAATTCCAATGGTGAAGGGTGGTTCATCCCCCCAAAACGTTGTGTTTGTGTTATGTGAGTTTACACATTAAATAACACCATTGGAATTCTAGTCGTCCAAAATTTTTCCTATGCGGATGTTAAGGGTGACGTGCTCCCTGGGAAGGTACCGTGAGCTGCTGACCTTCTTTTATTTGGATTTAATTTAATCTCAGTCGCCATTGTCACTTTTGAAGAAATAGTCACCTTATGCCCACCAGAAATCCTACCATCAACCCCCCAATTCGCCATTCTGATGTGGCAAAGTCAAACAGACTCTGCTGCTTGGTGAATACACAAAGTAGCTGTGCATGTGCATACGACTATCATAGTCACCTGAATTAGACTCGCATTCACCACATTGCAGAGTCTGCTCAATAAGCGAACTTGGGGAAGTGGCGATCAAATGTGAATTCATAACTATGCGTGAGTATTTAGCCTACAATCAATAAGGCCCTTAAACTGAATCTTTCCCTTGCTAAGTGTTATTTAAGAATAACAAGTGCCACCTTATGTTTGATTGGCGACCAAATACCACGATTACTGTTATTTACAAACAAAATGCATTGTACTTTACAGGCCCCTTTATAGACAAGTTATAGTTTCTAATATACATTCAAATAAATAAGGTTCATTGTGAAATCTGGTGAAGACAATTACATAATACATAATCTATATTTACATTTAAGGTAAAAGACATCAAATAGTTATCTTTTACAATCAGCTACTTCACACTGGCATCTTTTTTTAGACTACTTTGTATATTTATTATATTGCATTGAGACCCTTCTATTATTAGTTTTTAACTCTCGGTAAGGCCAGATTTTTAATTTAAGTCACTTGCCAGAAATAAATTACACTGTCCTACATAGTAGTTATAGCTCCCCCCTCCATCATGTAAACTGCTCGACGGCTCATTTTCCAAGCTATATAAGTATGTGTCTCTGATTAACGGAAATAGTAATATGAAATATATTACCGACGACATTTGCTGATGAAGCAGGAATAATATATGTGTCTGTAGGTTAACAGAGGAGAAGAAGGGAGATCATGCTGAGAGGTCCAGTTTCATGTTCAATAGTTTATTGACTTGATGATATATCACGTCTGCACTTGTCAGTAATGGTGTCTTTCTTTAATATGTTCACTAATTAATGAACTCTGTAATTAATTGTGCCGCTGCACAAGGGAAAGATAGGAGGGGACAGTCTGATGTTAACCCTTTGGGGAACTGCTGATCATTTTTAAACAATGAAGTGGTCATTTAGCAGTAAGGTTATAGAATACAGAACAGTTTCCTGTAAGATCTGCACAGAATCAATTCACTTTAAATTCCAGCCTCCCTAATGTGAAATACAGAATCCCCAGTATCCTTACATAGCCAACTGATGCATGTGTATATATTAGATTTTACAGTATGATATTTAGTATTGATTACCTGTACATCTAAAGTCACAAACTGCAAACTACTTGCCATAATTAATACTGTATTTTAAATTAGAGTATTCAGTAACATTTAGTCACATAAGCTCTTATATTAATCTGCACTTATGAAATACTTCCTTTTTTTAAAAGAGACTGAAGCCAAATGACAACATGAACTAGTGATATGGTGACATAGAAATGTATGCTTTATTCACTTAATAAAGTTAGTAAGACATTGTGAGGATGACATCACAGTGGTGAAATTTGTATCACTCCACATTCTACTACTGTTCAACTGACTACACTGCACTAAACAAGAAATCATGCATGTTGCTGTTCACTTCACTGCTGAGGGAAACCGCTGTTTAGTTAATAAAGAGTAGTGAATTTGCAACTATCTGAGCATAGCTACTTTAATGAGAACCTTAATGAATAAGCCACTTAAGTGTTTGGACTAAAACATATTTTTCACTGTAAAGACCGAAAGCCACACTGTGCTACCTTACTAATAGCATGTGAGGATCTTCATAAAGACTGCCCCATGTTACATGTAAGGTGTCTTCTAAACTACGAAAGGAAATTTCTCAAAATATAAATGCGACTTCTATAGTATTATCTAGGGAGCAGTTTGGTGTTAGCAGACCATGTCAGTTTTATTCTCTATCTATTGTGTTCATGATCAAGGAATTTTAAATTCAAAGAGGAATAGTTATAAAGCTTTCTGTTGATTTTCATAGGTTCACTGTTTCCTATAAAATGGACAAAACACTTTTTCAACTTTTAAAAAAAGTCTTTTTTTTTTTTTTTTAATTTGTCTTAGAAAGTTCTAACAATCCTGTATTGTAATTTCATGCCTGATCACTTTTCAGCACATTTTCTTGGAAACATCAATGTGATTTTTTTGTAAAGAAAAAGCTGCACATACGATGCTATGTACAGTAAAATGCTGGTGTATAGCCACACTTGCATGACATGTTGCAATTCACATACAAAAACAACAGTTTAGTGTTTGTAGCACAGCATGTTGTGTAATAGTGAGTGTGCACCTGCGTTTTGCATAAATGAGTAATGTCAGAATTGTCTCTGAAAAATAACAGTTATTCTTCCGAGGAAACTTGCTGAAAAGTCAACAGACATGAAACTGCTAGAGTGAGCTAAGACCTGGAGAAGAAGGACAATGATAAGTCATTCATCTGGATCAGGTACATGTCAAAGAATGCCTTTCATTTATTTTACTAATGATCAAGTTTAAAACTTCATCAAAAATAAATGATTTTCAACCGGGTGTCACTATATTGCCTGTCCGCATCAAAGGCTTTTGACCGTAAGTTTATGTTTATATTCCTACATGGAGAATATAGAAACTGTGTTTGAAGTGCAAAATATACTACAGTAGCCCCCCCAACTCCCTGAATAATATTGTGAAATACTAGCAAAAGGAAAATATATACATATTTGCAGAGAGAATGACACAAAGAATAAAGAGATGGAAAGAATGAAATCCTAGCATACAAAGAAAAAAAGTTATGATTATATGATTACTTCTGAAATGGCAAAGCAGTGAGGGGATACATATGTTCTTATTGACATCCTCAGAAGATTTCTTTAAAGAAAGCTTTTTATCCCATGATTCTGTCCCAGCATGGTGCAAAGCCTAAATTTCAGCACAAACACAAAGCCAATGAAGAAACATTAACACATGCACTGTGAATGAAAAACTCCCAACTGAACAGCGAGATTTAAATACATTTCAACTTATCTCTTTTACTAATGGGTAGAGTACAAACCCTACAGGAATTCGCTCTGCTAACTGGTAATTACAGTCGGATCCTAGTTTTTTCTTCTGTACAATACATATGTAAAGTCAGGAACAAGCCATTCGAGCCCCTTTTGATGCAGCTTACAATGGAAGTTTAAGAAAAAAAGAGATAGAACGTCTACAGAAATGCGCCTTTTATGCCAAATTGTCCTTTAGCTATGTATACTACGCAGCAATCTTACTGGAGATAACAGTTCTTTATTACACAGACTAGTCTTTTATCAGAGGCCGTTCAGAAATTTCTCAAGCTCTACACATAAACACATGAAAATCCCGCATTATTCTTATTATTACAAACTATCAACACAATGTTACCTTTAATTTGTGCATATGTAAGGAAATGTTTTCTTCTTTTTGCTGTGCAGAAGGGATGGACAAAAAGATCTTTAGTTGAAATGGTGTGATAGGACCACTATTAAAACTTTAAATATATAAAAAAGTTATAAAGAGCGAGAAGATTTCAACCATCATATTGGTAAGATTATGTTCTGGAAGGAGGAAAGTCCATTCCAGTCCCTCTGGGCTAGCAAGCAGATGTGCTATAGAAAGCCTTGGGCCTAGTGAAATACTCCTGGGAGAATGAATTCCCAATGTGGACCCTATGTAACATAGTAACAATTTATAAGGCTGACAAAAGACCGTTGTGTTCAGCCTATTTTCCTGCAATGTCGCAATACTGAACCAATGGAGTTAATGTAGGCCCTGTGATTCCATTAAATTAATGAAAAGACATTTAATTGTCTCCTGAATACTAAAGAGCTGTATGGTAGACCTATAAATGGGTGTAGTAGAGATTAAAGGCCAGTTTGAAGTCCTACCCTGGGTTTGAGTACTGCAGTAGATCATGTGAGACACCCTAAAAAGATATGAAGATGTGGCAAAGCTGGCTCAGAGGTCCAAATATATATTGTATGACTTCTACAGTATTACACACAGCATCAGCAATTTGCATATTTAAGTTCCAATAAAACTTACATAAATAGTACTTTAATAGAATGTCTGGTGCACAAATATGTTTTAGTCCAACACTACTGCCATATCTGTAGGGCATGCCAGCTAGCCTGGGGTAGCAGGAAATCTACAGAAAGAGATGATCCCCCTCAGGGTAATAGCAATAGTGCTACACATGTTCATCATGATAAACTGTTTCTGCAGTAATCTTATCCAGGAAGTCTTAACGCTAGCAGAAAACCCTTGTAAATCTCTGATTCTGATCCTTTCAGACACACAGCTATTGAGTCAAATATTATAGCAAGGAGCATATCTAGCATTCAGTAAAATCTTACTTTCCATTTGTAACTTGTTTTGAACTCCTAATTTCATTTTTTCATGTATACAGCCATTGTCTCTTTTTATAGTGCCTGGTAAGAGGAAGGGAAATAAAGACAAAGACAGTTCAATACCAGTAAAATACAGAATACTGTCTAACAAGTCTCTCTTGTAGTTTTATAGTCAGGGATTTAAGGATTAATGTTTTATAAACTATAATGTTGGTAGCAAAGTTTTTTTTCATTTACAGCATAACAGAGGTATATAATACCACTGGCTGCCATGCATTCAATGGCTATGGTCATTGATGCGTGTGGGCTGGGATACTGTCGGGATGCCCACTCCCAAACAGGAGACCCTCATTGTCTGACCTCTACCCTTTGACCTTCCAGGTTTGAGTAGATCTGAAGTCCCGGTGAGGGGCCAATCTGTAAAGCTCATTGGGTCAAGGAAGCACGCAAGCCATCACACTACGCTAAGGTGTAGTCTCTTTCATGACAGCTATGCTTATGGCTACTGACCCAAGCAAAGCATTTACAGCAATCACTTATTTTATCCCAAATTAACACTTTTATGCTAGCATAAGTAAGTAAGGAGAGAACAGAACAGGACTTTGCTGTACAGTATTCAAAACAGAATAGGTTTTATTGAACAACAAAAACTTTAAAGAAAACTGTTCCATTCTTGGACTGTAGGTTAGCAATTTATAATACAACCCCTATAAGCAAAATGATCTATATGATGTAACATGACTATAATAAAGAACAGCTTCCATGTTTCCCTCTGAGGATAGAATTTTACATTGAATTATCCATATTTACAACTGATTTTGTTGGTTTATTTTGAAGACGTTTAATAAGACATTACATGAATAAAAGGGTAAAAGATTCATTTAATTTTTAAGATTATGGTTATCTGTATATCTGTATAGGTTAGAACATAAAGTACATTTGAAAAGTCCAATCAGGTGCAAACAAATAGTAAAGTCAAAAGAGCTGGACTTGCGGGTATAAAATGGAATCTTTTATAAACTAAGTTAGAAAAGGAATATATAACTGTATTATTAATACAAATTATTTTGTACTGGCTGTTAGTAAATTGGGTGTAGTCTAGCGCCTAATTATGTATGTGAAAAATTGATAATTATAGTCAATATCAATAAATCTGTGTTGCAAGTGAAAAAAATTATAATAAATAAATAAATAATAAAATAATTAAAACAATGATTAAAACAATATTTGCTTATATGAAACCAGATATAGTCCAAAAATAAAAGTTAAATAACCTTAAAGTCCAAAAACCAGTATTGTTGATTTGTTGTGAGCTTTCTGCAGGCTATCCTCCTAGGCAAATCTGCTCAATTGCCATGAAAATGTTGAGGAGAGAAGATCGTGTGGTATGGATGGAAGATGCGCATCTTCCATCCATACCACACGATCTTCTCTCCTCAACATTTTGTACTGGCTGTACCCGGCCACGCATTGCTGTGGCTCAGTCTGGTTAAATGGAAAAGAAAGAAAAGAGAAAGCGCATGTTTCTAATATGTTTAATTTCACAATGCTTGTGGTTATACAGTATTTTTTGTTGTTCTACTGTCTGTGCGGATATAGAGGATAATTCAGGAACGATCGAAGTACCCTTGCGAAGCTTCTCATTACTTCGCCGACATGGGTACACGCTCACTGGTCTCCTGCGCTCGGAGATCATCGAACGCTTTAAAGGTACTTCGTCGAAGCGACTCGAGTGGTAGCGAGGTGAGCTGAAGTACCGTTAAAGCGTTCGCTGATCTCCGAGTGCAGGAGACCAGTGAGCACATACCCGTGTCAGCGAAGTGATGAGAAGCTTCGCAAGGGTACTTCGATCGTTCCTGTATTACCCCCATAGAGATTGTCTGGTTTGCTGTCTCTAGAACATATAATTGTCCATGTGAGAAGAAATCCGTATCTAGATCTAAACGCACAATTCTAAAGATAACTAAAAAAACAAAGAAAAACAAAAAAAACATACTAATGAAATATTTCAATTCAAATGCAGATCAATCGACACAGCTCAATCATAAAAATTGAACTGGAATATTAAAATATTTAGTATAGTGTATTTTGCTTTTACATGCAATTGATGGCACTAGTTTAAAAAAAAAAAAGTTTTTACCTGCCACAGGTGTGACATTATAGATATATAAAAACGCGTGTATTCAAATGCAACGCTGTGTCAAAATTTCAAAGCAATCTGTGATTTCAAAGAACTTTCAGAGATTTAAGATTTTGAACAAACGAACATTTACATTTTTTATTTATATAGACTGTAACCAGGACCGCCGATAGGCCAGTATTACTGGTACTGTCGTCAGGGGCCCGGCCAAATTGACACATGGGGGGGCCGGTTCTGGTCCGCCACCATGTGCAGGCCCCCTGGTGCCCGCAGCAGTCATTGTGCCCAGTGAGCAGCGCCGAGCAGCAGCTCCTCACACAGGCGCAGTACTACCTGTATTGAAGCCGGCGAGCGGGCAGTACTGCACCTGTGCGAGGAGCTGGTGCTCGGCGCTGCTCACTGGGCACAATGACTGCTGCGGGCGCCAGGGGACCAGGGGCAGCTGCACCTGGCGGGGGCCACCCTGGCACAGTTTGTGGATTCTCCTTACTACATACTACTCATCTGCTGCAGGATATTAAACCGCTGTCACTTTCAAAGTATTCCCCAGTGGGCGGTCCAGCCAAGACCCTCCCTCATTTTAGAGAGATTTGGTCTTGTTCCTGCATCTGATTGCGAAGTTAAAGAAGTGAAGCTAACAGACAAGTGAAACACACCCTCTATAATACTAGGCACTGATGGACCCCAACACCTCAGTCTAAGCTCCTGTAAATTGCTCAGACAGACATGCACCTGGGATTTCTGTATATCCCTAGGCACCTTCTCTGGATCCTATTAGGTGAGTGATTGTGCCCCATGATCACTGCTGGCTTTCTCTATGCTCATATATCTAGTGTAGTAAGACCAGATAACAGTTGCACACTGGGCATTGTAACATCACTCTGCTTGCAGAAATATTCCAGTATAGCAGTTGTTTGCATCAATAGAATATACAAACAATTTCAACTAATTACTTCCTATAAATAAACTAGACTGTGACATCATGCCTAATACTGTTTCAGCTATGTCTCCAGAATCAACTAAATGTGTGTCGTACATTGGTGTTTCAATACAGTTAGTCCCATTTCTATTTGGATTTGTGTTTGTTAATACTTTTAATTATATACTTTACTGGGTATTGACTCTCATAAGTTCTCACTTGATCATTCAGTGTAAAAGTTATTATTTTTGTATACAAGCAACTCTTTCACCAGAATCAGGTCATGCTGATGGTTGTGATGTCACTTTGTTTAAGTGACGTGCCTAACCTCTTATGATGTCATATTTGCACTATAGTAATAAACATACTTGACCAAAAGATTTAACAAAATGACTTATATTATTAATCTGTCAAACAAATATACCGTACCTTGTTGTAGTGGCAGGGTTTAAATTTTTTTTTGTGAAAGGTAAATTTAATACATAATTGGTATGTCACAAAATAAAGTAGTTTTAAAATGGCAGGGGGGGAGGGAGGTCCAGTTAATATAATGTTCATATATATGTATTACCAAACTTGATGATAACAGAGAAATAATGTCCCTGTCATGAAATTGAATTCTAGCAGTTCTAGAAAAAAAACAGTCTAGTAGGTTATTTATGGTCCTGTGGGACTATCTATAGGCGTGTTAATTTATGGTCCTGTGGGACTATCTATAGGTGTGTTGACAGAGGACCCGGCTAGAATGTGGGATTGTGGGATAAAAGTGTAATGGATGGTATTTAGTTATGAGTCGTTACTATTGATGAATGTTTTTTCCTTCAAAAATGTGAAATTTTATTTTAGTTGTATGGCATAGCACATGCAGTATGTCTATGGTCATGCTTACTTATCTTCATAAATGACAGTGTGTCACAACACAAAGGAAGGAGACTGTCATTTTCCTTGCCAAACATGCAGACTGTGTTTGCTTTTGTGACCCCAAGATGAAAGGGGAATGATGATTTATAGTTCATTTTTCATTCTGTTTTTCCTAAGGGACTAGGCAGTCATTTATTTTGTACTCAAACTATTTAAATAATGTGGAAAAGAGCTGTATTGTGCAGATATTTTTTTTTTAATTATTTTCTTCACAGATAATATAATTCAAGTCGGGATATGAGCAAAGCTTTGTATCTGGATCTTCACTGGTTTTGTGACTGCAAACTAGTTATATGTTAGTGTAAGGCTTTGCCAAACTTCTCAGAAGCACACTGAGAGCTTTACAACATGAGGCAATCATTTACTTTAACTATGATAAGGGAACCATCTTAGCCTTGGTTCCTATTTTACTTATACTATTGTAAGTAAAATAAAAAGGGTTCAGTCAGAGACTGGAACGTAGGGTGTGCTCTGAAACATGCAATAAAGTAATTTACTCCTGATTCCAATAGCCAGCGCTAAGTTGTATGCTTTTAAATTGTCATTTGTAGGAATAATCATCTGCCTAATTAAATGTTGCTTTAATATACTGCATAAAAAGATAGGAACTACATAGGGAAATCAAAATGGTCTATATGTGTACATGGTGGGTGGAACATTTGCAGTCCTTGTCTTAGTGCATGATATATACAATATTATGTTAGTCTTGTACAGTGCAGATTTACTATGAAAAAGAGCTAATTGTCCTCCCACCATGGTACAGAAATGGAAACATTCTGTTTTGTAAAAGGATGGTTATATGTGCTAAGTTTGGAAACAACTGCAATTCTATTGTATATAAGGGTTCTGCTGCAAAAAGAAAAACTTTTCTGGTACAAGTAATTTGCCCTACATCTATACAGTAACTGAATAGATTCCTTCCAACTTAATGGAACATTCTTGGCTGATAAATCTATATGTTCTATTTGTTGAGATTTATTTTCATATTTACAGATTATTACTTTTTTTGTATAAATGGGTCTACACAGCCTCAAATGACTTGAGCACTGGGAAGCTGCTCACATACCGTCTTCAGTTTCCCCTGTCAGACTTCTTCTTCTGACTGCTTTTTGTTAATGTTTGATGGGAGGACCATCCAGAAGAGTCATGTATTGCTTTGCTCACTTCTTACTGGCTTCACTGGATCGTTCAGCTTGCCAGTAAAATGCATCAAAAATGTCTTCATCTCTACTAAAACCACATTTCAGCAATTAAACCCAGCAAAATAAAAGTCCTTGCTGTTCCACTTCTCTTGACTTAGGTTGCCAGGATATCTTACTCAGCAAGAGATTACAGAAAAAGTTTATGGTGGCAATACCTAGTCAAAAACATGAAAACTTTTTCAATTGTTTTTGTAAGACCCCTCTTTAAAAAAATTATATATATATATATATATATATATATATATATATATA
>WMED01002369.1:0-24469 GCA_019650415.1 Pipa parva
TGATTGATGGAGTTGTTGAAATTCAGTGTGATTTGTATAGTGGAAAGCTGGCAGAACCCATTGCACCAGTGAATAGACAGTGCACATACCTGTGGTGGTACATCACATTTCTATGACTTGTAGCTACTTATCTCATAACAAACAAAAATAACATGGATCACTGGATAAATCTAAATGGTTTACAAATAATTGTATCATTTAAAAGAGATATACCCCTTTTTCCAGAAGACTACAGAAATCCGTTGAAACTTATTGTCAATTTGCCTCAAATGGAAGAAAAATTCTCAACATCGCTAGAAGACAATCATAGCATGTTCTGACTCACCTCTTACCATATGCATTACTGTCATTACTTACTTTTATTATTCAGATATGCACCCAGCCTCTTTACCATAAAAAGGCACATTATCCAGATGTATTAGGAACTTTCTTTCTTTTAAAGGCAAAGGTTTCATTTCTTATGAGTGCCCTCATGGCCAAAATTATCATTATTTTGTAGATTATAAGGATACAGCAACCAAATGTGCACATTTTAAACAGAAAGGCTAAATAGCTGAATTTACTGCATAATAACTTAATACTTAACTTCAAAATAACCCAATAAAAAGATTAATATAAACAAAATCTTTCTATCCTATAATTAATTCAAATTACATACTGACTTATAACAATGCAAGTGCTAAATAATCAAACCCAATGTAAATATACAACTAATATTTTAATATGGTAACATTCTTGTTTGAGCGTGCATATTAACAGAGACTTAGATAAATCTGGGTACTTAAACAGTTCAAGCCTGTAGTCAGCTTTTGCAAACAATACAAAACTGCTTGCATTTATCTTTGCAAATGAAAGTCTGCAAAAACAAGCAACAGCAGCTCCCATGGCAGGATAAAATACAGTCTTTACTTAAAGGAATCAAAGCACTGGTTTTCACTATCTAGTCTTTTTCTCTAGATATACTGTAGCAGAAGCTGGGTTCACAGCATGTTCCAAATATTGCCTCAGGAGTCAGGCACAAGTAATGATTACAAAAGTGATAGCAACATGATGTTGAAAGTTGGTTCATCATGAAAGGGGACAACCCCCCTAACACAAATGTGCCATGAGTGGATGGAAAATAAACATCTATTTCGACATTTAATGAAAATAAGACAGTTTACCAATATTTAGGCCATCTTAGTTATTCTTTTAATGCATATCCTTAAAATCTATTAGCAACAGTGAACACTATCTACATTTGTAATGTTTATTTCATATGCAGAAACTTACCAGTTGGTGACTAACTGTTAAGTACCTGGAGTTATTGTTTGTTAATTATGAACTCCACAGAGAATCATTGACTAAGTTGCAAATTCATCTGTCAAATTCACTTCGCTACAATTCGATTCACATCATCAAAATAGTTGCAAATTCACTGCTCACTATTGACTGAGTGGAGAATATGCTTGTTGAACAGGCGGACACTGTTGAACGCTGTTGAATGCATAGTGTGGTGTAGTCAGTCAGAAGTAAGATGAGAAATCATGTAAAGTGAGATGAATTCAACAAGTAAAGGGCAGCAACATCAGTATCATCATATCCCACTAACTATATTCTGTGAATATTCCATCTATTTCTATGTCACCTTGTCCCTTTTGAATGAATGGTCACCTTACACAACAGTGGAGTCCTGCCATCAACCCCCCAGTTTGCCAGTCTGAAGTGGTGAAGTCAAGTAGGTGAATTCAGAGCAGTTCTCTTAGTCACATTTGCACCTTCAACATACTCTGCATCTTAGCCAATAGAAGAAGTACCTGTGCAGGCTCACGCAAAATGATGCAAAGAGCTCCATAAGTTCGCGACTCATGTAGTCACCTGTGTTGCGTATTTGCCACTTCACAGACTTTGTTCAATAATGTTCAATAATTGACCATAGGGAAGAGGAGAATTGATGCAAATTCCCAGCTCTACACAACTATTTGTACTTTAGTCAATGATGCTCCAAAATGCTTAGCACACAGAAGCACTGCGGAACATAGAGCACCAGTCATTATTGTTTATAAACATTTTACTTAAAGAGATCTTCATAAAGCAGCTATTATGATTCTTTGTGTATGTATATGCAACAAAACTCCTTCATCCATTACTATAAGTATTCTGGGCAGCTATTATGACCTTGAAAAGGAATAAGATGACATTAAAAATGTGCAATACTTTTGATTAATCATATATTGTAATGGTGATTTAGACAAAAGCAGTAATATAAATTAGTATTCAGGCCCTAAGGTTTCTCACAGATTACTAGTACAGTACATAAAAATATATTTTGACTTTCTAAAAGACATAGATGTTATGTAAAATATCCTAAAATTTGTCTGGCCTATTTTACAAGAAAATGATCCTGTTAAAATGATTCTTTTTTTTCCTGTGTTATGATTGGTGGTCATGTGCCAAATACAGTTGTTTATGAAGATTATTTGAATGCCATTTTTGCTCTGAATGTATTTTCAAAGAGTTGCTTGAGTTTTTGTTTAGCAGTGATAGAGCCAAAACATTTTTTATTTAAAATGAGGATCTACAATGCTTTGTTTATAAACAGCTAAATGCTTGGGTAGAAGGGAAATGTAATTGAGTTTTTAATGGATTATATATTCTATCTATCTATTTTATTCTTCAACTAGATTACAGCAAAACAGCAATTGACATCAAATGGGAACATATTCTTTTATTATTTTTTTTTTCAAGTTTAAATTTTCATTAGGTTTTCACTTGAGACATACAGGTTGATTTACATTTTACTAAACATTTGTTGGTTCTTTCCAGCATGTCTTCAGGTCTTTAATTATGTAAATAAAAAACAAAAGATTGAATAACAACAAGAAAGCGAATTAAATGCTATAGTGCTATAACATATGCTAAAAGTATATTCTTCTATTTTTTTATTATAGAGGGACTGAAATATTGAGGATACAAATAAAAAACACACAACATAGTGAGAAGAATTGATATTCTTTGAAAGTATATATATATAAACAAATTCATATTTTTATTCCATAAATTCCTTGTTAAAAGTCCAATCCAGAATCAAACTCTAACAAGAGAGGTTTGAAAACAAAGCATGTTTACCTGCATAGAATTGAATGGATCTTATAAGCCTTTGTATTTAAGGATATCTGTTCATTTCCATACATTAAAATACTAATATGGATAAATAATTCTGCATTCAATAATTCTGGAAAGCTGAGAAATATTTTTGCAAACTATTAGAATCCAATCCAGCTAATTTATCTTAGTTTAAAATTATAGGGATTTTTTTTTTCTCATGAGAAAAGATTTTCTTACTGAAATGTTGATGAAAACACTTTCTGGAAATATATTATCATCTATTAATAAAATTTCACAGAATTACAGCATTTGCATAGTTGTAAAAAGTTTTGTGATAATGAAGCTCCCTTACTGGTGTATTTTAAAATAAATAAAAGCTCCCTTATACACCATTACAGTGGTGCCCTTAAATCATCTTTTCCAAAACTATTTGAGATAGGTGGTAACGTAATAATCACTAGACTTTATAACTGAAATAATAAAGATATCTGTCATTTCCAATCCCTCTAAAGGAGGGGTTGGCAAACTATGGCCCGCAGTCATCTTTGGCCCGGCCCTTCTGCCAATGTATGGTGACAGGGCCAGGCCATGGGTTTGGCAGCCATGCTCACTCCCTTATTCCTGTCCCGGCTCCATCTGATCTAGCACTTTGCCTTAGCGCTACAGCATTCCTCTCACTGGAAGTTGAAATCTATAGCACTATGGTTAAGTGCTATATCAGACGGAGCCAAGAAAGGGAGAAGGAGAGGAGCGAGCACCAAGATAGCACCCCCTCCTTCAGAGGGTAGGGAGTAGGAAGGAGGTGGCAGTACAGTGGGGGAGGGGGGTGTTTTGGGGGCAGTCTAGCCCTCTCTGGCCATTATTATTTCCCATGTGGCCCATCATGGGAAGATTAATTGCCCACTCCTACTCTAAAGGTAGGGCTTGTTTTTCCTGGTGATAATTAAAATAAGAAATAATTTTGTTTACCCTAAATCTCCTTTTATGGTAAAGGGTCCTCATCTCATACATTTTGGCTGAGAGTGTAGTGCTTTTGTGTTGTTGTAATAAAACAAGCTAATCAAAATTACCTGATATTACCCTCTGCTGTATATTGAAGTAAAGCGTGTAGGGGCTAATAGGGGCTATTGTCTGTGATGTCTTTAGCACATATTGGGGGTGAGAGCTTCCTTTAAATTGCTCATCATCAAGCAATCAGAGGTCTTAGGCAAATGGAATTGTTAGGTTTAATTTTAAATTTCCTATTCATAGAAAATTAAGGGGTAGGAGCCATTGACTAATCCTATTATTTATTCACATATTTCCCACATCCCACAAGGGTAAATTAAGGAGAGGGTTGATACATAATCCATGCCAAGATAGTACAGCAGATTCTTCTTAATCCATTTGTCTTTAATCACAACCAAATTATTTTTACTCTGTTAAAGATAATAATATACTTTGATCATTTACTTGTATTACATCAGACACCACAGGAATAAATTATTTAAATGTCCTGAATGCATCAAATATGTTAGTTCAAATACCTAAACATTGGAGGCATATTACAAAGCCGGTACATCACAGCTCTCATCACTGGTACAATTTACATATACTGTACCTAACAAAAAAAGCTGTTCTCACTGTGTATTGGTCCTGCTAAAACCTGGTCTCTTTGCCTGCTCTGTCTTGACCCTGGTACCCATCTAACTGGAATTTAAACACTTGGGGGGGAATTCATGAAGCTCCGAAGTGAGGCACGTAGTGTTCGCCTCACTTCGGAACAAGTGACATGCGCATGCTGATGTCCTGCACGCGGACATCAGCATGCGCATTAAAGGGATTCCCCTCCCGGTGAGGAGACTCAAGTGCTCGCACCGGGAGGGGAATCCCTTTAATGCGCATGCTGATGTCCACGTGCAGGACATCAGCATGCGCATTTTCAGTTGTTCCGAAGTGAGGCGAACACTACGCGCCTCACTTCGGAGCTTCATGAATTCCCCCCTTGGATACAAATCATTTTGTTACTTCCTTCTCAAGCAGTGGACTGATTAAAATAAAGTTTGTATAGGATACCTTTAGTTCTACAACTCCTCTGTTATAACAACATGATGTATTGAATACTCCTAAGCTTTACCATAGTTTACAAAAATAAGGACAAAATAATGTCTACAATTTCTGAAAAGTTTACGTAGAGTTTGTTTCTCTTCCTACCTGTTACTATAAATGTATTCATCACAAAATGCTATATATTGCTTTTCTATCCATTGAAGGTTAGGGTTACTGGATTTATTGACATAAAGTTTGACCTATGTTACTGTCCCCCTAAAGTGGGTCAAGAAGAATGGAATGTCATGTTACTATTTTAATATGAAAGGGCAAATTCTCTGCTCATTTAGTTTCTGCCATACAGTGGAGTGAAAATATGTTTTATAAATGCCAAGAATTAATTATATTCTGGAACCATGTATGATTAAAGTTTATCCAAAGAAGTTTTTCAAGCAATTTACCAGATAATTTCTTTTACATTACTTATCAAAGCAGAAAATGGCTATTTCTACTGTGATTGAGATAACTCCTTTACTGACCTCTAATTAGCAATAGAAGTTTTCACCTCTTGACACTATCTCAACAGTTTGCAATAACTAAAAATAAGTTCATCAGTGTGAAGTGATGTTCCAGTTGATCTACATAAAATCCTGGACTCTTATGTTAATATAACAATATATACTGGCACTGAGCTCAAATGCATATTAAGCAGACAAATTTCTATTTATATGTACAAATGTCCTGATCTTTCATAAAGTAGGTAAGGGTGATTCAAGAGGGCTGTAATTTTAATTTTTTTCCTTTCATGAGACCAGAAAACAGCATTCAAAAACAATGTTCTTTTGTATATTATTATACTGTATGTCTTTCATTTTCTGTTATTTAGATTTGATTAAGCAGTAGTGTATAAATGCATGTTTCTTACAACAATAAAGCTTGCCAGTTTCCATAGTTTTGATGGAAAATTAAATATTGCTGTTCCATAATCATATATCTAAACAGCATTCTTTGTTTCAAATGAAATTGCCTTTACCTAAATAATGTAGAGTAGAAAGAAGCCTGGAAGAAGCCCTGAGTATAGTCTGAAACATGTGTTAGTATTTGCTCAGCATGGAGTTTTGGGGTAGGCAGCCCAGAGCAACTGTTACATTTTGTTACAGACCTGGTATTTAAAGTGCCCCTGTCACCTCAATACTAATACTAATTTAGGTTGTACTAATGAAATAAATGTTTAGCAAATATATATGTATTTTAAAAAATGTACCTTTATACAGCATTTCTCTCTGTCATCTTCCCCGTCAGCCTGCCTTTTCTTTCTCGAGTGTCAGGTGGGTGGGGCTAAATAATAATTGACATTATAGCTCCTCCAACCAGATCCTTTAAATCACAATTTAGCAGGGATCTGATTGGAGGAACTATAATGTCAATAACGTCAATCATCATCACCTGACCCAGAAAAGAAAAGGCAGGCTGACAGGGAAGATGACAGAGAAATGCTGTTTAAACGTACATTTAAAAAAAAAAATACATATATACAGTACATATATATTAACAAAATGTTTATTTCATTAGTACAACCTAAATTAGTATTAGTGTTTTGAGGAGACAGGTGCACTTTAAGTGGAGTAGGTGCATTAATGGGGAAGAGTTGGCCGCAGATCTGCCACAGAACGGCGCCATGGTAAGCCCTTAAGGGTTTTTGGTGCGGGATATCCTAAGGGTGTACCAATTCAGCAGCATTTGGGTATCGACCACTGATACTGTCCCCTGCTGAGGGATCCTTGGAAGTTGCAGGCTTGGAAATAGTGGGACTTGTTATGTCCCACATATGTGGTTCATATTCTGCAATTCTATTGTTATGCTATTGTGTTTCAAGTTTGCTTTACTAGAATTGTCCCTCCTGCTCCTGATTTCTTGTAGCCAGGTACTGATGTCATTCACTGTTCTCTGCTACATCTTTGTGTGTCAGCCATATTAGATCTGTTACATGCTCATCAGGCTTGGCAAAGTATCATCTTTTCACCTACTGGTTTGTGCATATTTACAAGAATTTCAGGTCCAATAAACCCTCATCTGGATTCTTCATACATGCCTCTTCAGTTGAGTTGACGCTGTCTGACAAGATTTCTAAGTGTGAGTACTGGTTCAACACATACATACTCAGGGAAGTTCTCTCAGGAGCCGCATGCCTACAGCTTAGCTATTGAGTCAGAATAGGACTTTTTCTATACTTGGAATGTGCTGGATATATTATGTCCATAAAATACACAGGGACTTTTAATGATTGAATAACTCTGAGCTCTTTACGCGACATGCCACCATTTGTTACCATTGCTGTTTTATAGGATAGTTTATTTATATTGCATGCACTCTGAATATTTTTACATTTATTTTGTATATGTTTATTTACGGTATATGAATTATAGAGGGAATTTATATTAATAAAAGCAGTACTATTATTAGTAATTTTCTTGTGTAGTGTTATGAGCCTAACTCTTGAGTCGCAGGGCCCTTAGTGGAAGAGTTATATATGATTTAAGTGCGTTAAGGGGATATTAGCATGCTGGTGCTATAACCCCCTTTCTTGCTTCTCTATTTTTTTATGTTAACAGAGTAGCAGGCCACTAAATTTCTGGTAGAAATTATTAAAATAAAACAATAAATTTAATCCTTGTAGTAGTATTTAGTACTTGTATTGTATTGCCATGTGTTCAATTCAAACACAACTTTACATTTTTAAAATGTAAATATATTGCCATTTCTACAAAACATGGAATGAAAGAATTGCTTTAAAAATAAGTTAAAACCTAAAAAACAAAGTATAGGAGGTAATTTAATTGTAACTTGCTGTATTTCATTATTTGTTGCATCTTCCTTGTCACCAGTAAAGCTCCACCCAATGAACAGACAATTTCTGGGCCATGATGACTGATCTCTAACAACAGTACCACGTTGCCTTTACAAAACTTGTGTTGAGAAACAGAAGGCCTGAATTGAGTGTAGTTGACATGATACAAGACATAGTGGATTTCTGCTTTGGATAACTTCTGTGAATGTCATGGCAGTCATTTATTTGAGACAAAGTATAGCAAGTAGGTCAAATCCCAACAAGGAGATAAGAAAGAATAATCTACAGTGGAAAAAGGTAAATATTCACATACCACATAGAAAATCTGATCCAATGAGCTACTGTTCAAACCATCCTGATGAAACTAACCTTAAAATATGCACTGTGGAATTGTTCTATGCAAAGTTGCAGAGTGTAATTAAATGTCTGTCAACTATTAGAGACTCAAGTATGTGTACTGTTTTGCAAATGTTATGGAATTATCCTAAATTCTATCTAATAAACCTTCCATCTAGATTTCTACATTTTCTCAACTGTAGACTTTGTCTATGACAACCATGGGAAGTGAGCAGTTGAATCTGTAATCCCTGATTAATTAGGTAGTGCTGCAAAGCCCTGCTGGAGGTTTTTTTTTTTTTTTTTTTTTTTTTTTGAACAACTGCTGGAGGTTTTTAAAGGGTACTGGGTGTATTAACCTGTCTTTAGAATTCCACTTATTTCTCTCATTTTATGTTGAAGCTGCCAATTTTTTTCCATAAGGTAGGAAAAGGAATACAAAATTTCAACCACCCTTTTCTGATGTATCTTAGGAGATGAATAAAAGAAGGTAGTGCAGCTCCCCACCAATCAGAAAAAAAGAGAATAAAAAAGGATGTTGACCTCCCCAGAATAGAGGCAGACATCTGAATTTATTTTCTAAAGTTACATTCCCTCACTTTATGATGAAAAAGTGAAACGGACAAAAGCAATTTGCTTCCTCTGCTTCTTGTGTAAACTTCAAAATAACAAATGCGGATTGATTATTTTTCAGTTTCATCTAATGTCTAAAATTCTGTGTAAGTTTTGACTGCTAAAAATACTTTTATCACAAGTTTTCTCATAACAGTAGTTTTTGATAAGAGTGAATATTATTCAGTTCACAATATTTGCGCTTGAATCTATATCAAAAATCTTCAATATCTCTTTTAACATTTCCCAAGATTATGGAGTAGTATCCTGATTGTTTTATAGTGATTGTTTGCCATTACACAAAATTGTTTTGTTTCCAAAAACAAATTCTTTTTCAATTTATGAGTTTTACTTGTACACTTCCAAATGCCAATTTTAGATTAGACATATAATAAAAAAGTCTCACTCAATGTGTGTGAATTATAGAGTAATTTATTGGAGATCTGAAGATCTTTCTTGGTTTACAGTTTTATTCACTGCAGAGAATAAGTACCCTGAAGAACAAACATTCTCGTGGTTATCAAGAATCCACTGTATTGACTAAGATGTAGCAAAACAATCCAGTGTGAAAAGGATTTATTAGCTGAACATTGCTCTTTGATCAGCAGCAAAGTAAATGGAAACTATTTCTGAATGACAATTTTGTGTAATTTTTTTTCCTTGAAAAATAAATCATTCCTGGCAACAACCATCAAAGTCTTCTAAAACAAAAAATCTTCCTGTAATGGATAAATACTACAGTAGAATACAAATAAACTAACTTTTAACTGTATCATGAGCTCACTTTGGACGAGTGACTTACGACTGAGGGAGAAAAAATGTTGAAGTTGTGCATTCTAAATGCTGCATTAAACAATGTTCCATGTGCAGGATTACTGAATGTGGAAAGCCATGCAAATTAACCTCTCCAAAAGGAAAGGTTCATTCTGCAAATGTTGCATAGTTAAACACACTGAGCCAAATAAATGACACAGCAAATGCAGTGTTAATCATTGCAGAGAGTATCAATCTTTTTAAGAATTAGCAAAGAGTATCAATCTTTTGAAGAGGCTAATTTGCATATATTTCCCAGTGAGCATTGCCTTAAGCCTCTCTACCAGCTTAGTATGTCTGCTTGACTTTGCTAAATGTTTTAGTGAAAGTCAAAAGAAGTCATGGAATTAAGTTAATGGGCATGAATACACTTTATCTCTGTCATTTTTTAGCCTGAGAAAAGGCAACCTCTGCTTCAAATCAGCAATATCATACTGTATCTAAGGAACCATAGCAATTATATCTCCTAAATGAATCCTTAGGGTGTAAGAGTTAGAATTCAAGGAATAAACACAGCTTCTTGTATATAGAACCAAGGCAGTTTAATAAACATCAGCTCTACAATGTATACAATTATTTTGTGTATATTATATTATGTACACAAGTACCAGGAATGAACTTGTCAAATGCTTTAAAGTGAATCTTGTCATTGATTTTGTCATTTGAACACAACACATTAACATGTTTCAATATGTTAACAACATTTTTATCATAATGCATGTTATGTACTGCCTCAGCCTGTGTTACAAAACTGCAGAGTTAATCTTATACTTTTTAATGAAAAAGATAGCCCTGCCGCATCTTTATATGGGTGGAACTATGCATGCTGAGTGCTGACATAACACTAATAAATGGATATCATACAATACATTCTGTTTTGGGACATCCTCCATTGGTTCATTCTAGTCCTTTTGATCCTTCTATAGAATGTGCATGTGAATGTGCACTTAAACCAACCAGCTGAGCGTATTTCTTCCATCACATAGCTAAATGTTAGAGAACCACATCATGGTTAACTACGGAACTCTTCTGTGACAATATTACCACTGTGGAATTATTCAGGCATTGGAGGTAATCAGTATATATTGATTAGAAGAAGTAAGTCAATATATTTCTCTCTTCAGTTACTCCTGTCAAAAACTGACTGCCTTTTTGTAAAGGGGCATCCATCACTTCTTCAAGACTGATATTCTTTTTCATTTTTTTTTTAGTCATTCATTTTATTCAGCTAGTCTTATTACTGCTTTGCAGCACTACTGAATTCTTTTTTATTTTTAAATGTCTTGTCTGCCTCTACTGACTTCTTGTATGTATCATATGGATATAGTAAATGTCTTTTTGTAACGAGCGGTGCATGCATGAGCACACCACTCTTCACTTCTGCTGACTGAATGACAGAAGGCACTGAAGAGACTCAACTCTCCCCAGCACTTTTATGGTACCAGCAAAAAGGAATCCAGCCACTCTATTAACACAGTCTGTGCATATGTGATGTAAGAACAATCTTGTGAGTTAATTTGATGAGATTATATCATAAATATAGTAGGCTATATACAGTATATGGCCATCTATATAAAGCCTTTTTTCATGGGCGAAATTTATTAAAATCGAAAATATTGATATCCGTCGGTAAATATTGATCAAAGAAAAAACTTGCGATATTTACTGTGAGAAACTGCCAAGATCTCTCGGGAATAAACTCGGAAAAGCGAAATCGGGCTTTTCCAAGATTATTAAATTTCACCCTAAATTGAAAACTGGGGATTTGATGAGGGACAATGTTCTCTAGAAGGGTTTCCAAGCGTAGAAACATAATCGAAAACCCATTGCCTGGCAACTCAAATATTTTTAGGACTTACATGGTTGGCATTACTATAGCATCTGGAAGATGATTTTTTTATCCTGTGGAGATAAATGCTCTGCTTTGTGCACAGTAGACACCACACCTTGCTGTTTTATTCATTTTATAGCTTTTTATGCTTAAGAAAGGTAGAGAGCATAAATGTTATGGCAAAAAAATGTAATTCAAAATGTTGTGTATGTGATTTATACATACAATATGGAGAATTTGGTAATTTAGTGCAGTATTACATACCTGCATACATAACTTATTTTATTTGATTTATTTAAAGTGTTTTAATAAATTGATGAAACTGTACACATGTATTTCTCAAAACCATTTCCATAACTATTATTCCAGTCATCCTGTCAAGAAGTAATTTAATTCTGTCCTCATCCTGATTACCTATTATTCTGACTCACTTCAGATGTCAACAACAAACTGATTTTATTGAACATCAGGTCAAGATTGTATTACATTTTAGTAAAATTATATTTATGTTCTTTTTGCTTACCTACCTCTGTTGTACTAGACATGATGATATTTTTTGTGTGAACACCTGATTTGCCAGTTGCAAAAGTATTAATGTGCAATACTCTCTGCACTATATGTGTGATTACAGTATGTGCTTCTCCTATGTACTATATGCTTTTTTCTATAAATCACTCAAGAATCCACATTACATTGCTTTTAAAAATAAAGTTAAATCTTCGAATTGATCATCTTTGAAGACTGGCAGTGTGTTGTGTTGATAAATGAGAAGTACTATAATAAAAGATTTTTTTCTCAGCTGGGATTTCAGTGTACTTGTTAAATTGTATGGACTGAAATACTATACAATTTGTTTGTTTCATTCTTGCTTGTTCCCTTTTTTATGTGTATTCTGTATGTAATTGGAGTGCTGTTGTGGGAAGCTAAATTCTTGTACAATAAAGTTCTATTTCACTCAGGGACTGTCTGTTAAGCCTTAGTTTTAAATGGAATTTTTAAAAAGCCAGATCAAAAGATGAAGAAGAATGAGAGGAAGACAAATGCTGTAAACTGGTGGATGCACTTTAGAAACATACTCAAACAGAATGTGTTCAACAAAAAAAGTAAAGTGTGATATTATGTGGGCACATAGCGCTTTATTAATGCAGTTAATGTGAATATGCATTTATTATCTCTTCAGTAAGATAGTGGATCCATTTATGGATGTGGTCATGTTATTTTAGTTTTTCAGTAGGCATTGTAAAGTACACAGCAGTGTGTCTCACATTATTAATCACCTCCACATAACAGATGAGACACATAAGCTATTGTTACCATTATTACTCTTGTCACTATGTCACTAGCAGTTGCACTACCTTTAATCACTGGTCATCCTCTGTTTGTCCACTGTCATCTACCAACCTTTCTTTCACCTAGAGGACTGTGTTTGAAGTCTGTGTACAGTTTGTGCCTATAAAAAACACTGCCATCAGAGTTTTACCTCATGGACTATTGTATGTGTTTGTGGTTATTCATGGAATTATAATTTGTGTATGTAATTTAATGGTCTTAAACCTTTTGTGATCAAATTAAAGTAAGAAGCTATTTGGGAAATATACCGACAATCAAGATCTTGAAGATAATATTAGTAACAATGTAATATAAATGGATGGTTCATTTAATATAAAGTACCAGAAAAGAGCAAAGTCAAGTCAAGAACAAGAAAAATTGTTGCGTCTCTCGCACTAAGCACAAAGTAATTGCAGAAGCGGAGAGGCACAAATATTATCTGGAACAGTTAAACTCATTTTTAATCTTGGATGAAACCAGGAGTTTTTAATCTTACATAGTTTTCATATCCCAGTGGTATACCTAATGGATTCTGTTATAAGAGCCCATAAAAATCCCTGATGAAAGTTTCATACAAACCTGATGTTTCCTGAATACAAAACCTTTCAGTGCTTGATTTAGAACACAGCTTAAAATGGCCAAGTAATTACTAATTTACTGTGATAAATCTATAACTGATAATAAAATGTTTATTTGCCTATAAAAAATTGATGTCATTGAAAAGGAACAAATCCTTATGAGATACAGTGTAATTATACATTTTAGTCATACATTCAACAAAGCAAAGTAAATTGAGCATAATAAAATTAGATTTTTTTTTTTTAGTTAATCATTAGTTATAAAACTATTTACATATGCACACTTACCACATAAATAGCATGCACTATACCATGACCTGTATATACAGGAAGAATTTATAGGCAAAATAATTGCAGGATGCTGTCACTAAGCATTCATAAGCATACATTTCCTTGTTAATTGATTTTAATTTATCACAGACCCACTAAACATGTTTTTTTTAGTGTGTCTTTTGTGTTTCTATGAATGCTGTCATAAAGGATTATTTGTGCATATTAAATCATTTTGCAATGCAGAGTAGTGATTTACCTTTGTTCTAAAAAGTTACCGTCACATTCCTGCTGGAGTTTTTAGGAAAGAGCACTGTGATACTGGGATTCTGCATTCAGAATTAAAAATGGATTAGTAGGCCTACAAAACTAAAGTTTACTATTTATCGCTAAAGGTTAAAGCCAAGCTACTCTTTAGATACATATTTGTACACATTTGGTGAGATTTTAAGGATCCTCCTGTTCTTTCCTGTAGGTTTCTCTACTTTTTAGATACATAATATTTGGTGAAATTTATTAAAGTGAAGTCTCACATTGTTCTTGTAAAATTTTTTTGGAGTTTTTCAATTTCAATTTTTCAGACTTTTTGATGGAAAGGTAGCCATGCTACCAATGTAAAGTATGGCTACCTTTCCATTGAAAAAATTAAAAAAAATCAGGATCAAAAAACTCAATCTCGAAAAAAAAAAAAGTAAATTAGAGACTGTGACAATATTCTCATTATAAAGACGCGAAAGTGACATTAGCAGGCCTATTGCAACTGTCTTTAGCTGGCAAATTCACACATATATACAACAATTCAGACTTTAGTGGATAACCCTCTGAGAGCGGTCTTTCCGAGTTTAATAAATTTCGCCCATAGAATGACATGAATAAATAATTAATAATTAATGTTAATAAAAAAACAGTTACATGGTCTATATGAGATGCTTGCATTTCAATGTGCTTTATGGAATACCCAATTGTTGAATACTTCAGTCATAAAAGAGATTGTAACAGTCTTCAATGTATTATGTTATCGATCCAAATAAAATTGATATATACTCTGTAATTGTTATTTACACTTTACCACTATCTAGAGTTATCTCTATGACTCTCCATTTGGCAATGCTCTGTTCACCGAATAACCAAAAGAAGACATAGCTGTACCACTATGAGAAAGGTGGACTGAAAAATAAATGAACTCCCTACAGGTTGTTTAAAAAGAAAAGTACCTATTTCCAAAGACTAATCCTACTGAATGAATTTAAACAACATGATATATGTATTAAAAGATCGGGTTATAGATCAGGTCTACTTTTCCCCCTACATGGTCAGTAACAGCAGGTTTTAAGCTAAAATCTTTTTTTCCTTTTTTTACATTTCCATGTAATTATTTACTGTTCTCCACCAGGCTGGAAGATTTATCTTATTTTTTTAGCTAGTTAGAGTGTTGAGTTTTGATGATGTAGTAGAGTGAGGGAATAATCCATCCAAAGTGTGAATTAGACAGCTGTAGTGAATTTGCATTTCTTTGTATCCTTTAGCCCAACTTTCTCTACTTCTTATTCACTAAACAGTGAATTCCAATCATGAAAAAGTGAAAAATGATGGACACTATTTGATGCAAAGTCAGGCATTGTCAGTCAAACATTAGCAAGATGTGTAGTGATGCAAAATTGTTACTATAATTGTATCTTTCTTAGACTGATGTCAAAATACTATTATTAAGCAAGGCAGATTATAAAGAAGGACATTGTCATTTGACAATTGTAACCATTGTCATATTTTGTGACAACTATTGTTGCCACAATAAAGTTGCCTACATTACAAGTGTTGTTTCTATACAACACTATTCCTAGTTCATGTTGTCATGTTGTCACTATATTTTCTTTGTCTTTTGATTGTACAGAGTCACCTTACATCGAACCGGAGCCCTTCTATTAACCACCAACTTTATCACTTTCATCTGATCAAACCAGCAAATTCAGAGCAGTTTGATGAATAACCTCCTAAGACTGGAAGTAACCTGGTTAAAAGAGGACTATTTTTTGGCTTCCAAATGAATTTAACAGACCTATTTGTAGTGAAGACTACTGCTTTGTTCCTGTTTTTAATTCCCAGGAGGTGCACTGCTTGTTCAATAATTACTCACAACATACAATGGTTGTTTAGAAAATTCCTTCTTTTGTGCAATAAACATTATCATGAAACCTCTTAATACCTTCATCAATAGCTTGATAAAGGTCCCAACAGTAGTAAAATATTGATATCGAGTTATAGTGCTAGTTTTGAAAAGTAACAAATAAAGTTGTTTTAGTAGGAAACCCTAAAAATGTTTCATGCAAAAATGGTGACATAAATAAAAATGAGGCAATATCTTTCCAGCCTGTTTGTGTAAAGGAAAGAAATATAGATTGGTTCAGCAAAGATTGGAGGAGTATGGAGACAAGAGATGGATTGGATAACATTAATATGTTGGCCCAAAGTATGAAAGAGGTTTAACTGCAATTATCCCGTTCGGGAGAATTAACTAATGTAGATCATTAGATTTGTATTGAATCAAATGAGGAGCCATGGTAAGGATAAAGTGATCTGCTGCTAAAGAATGAAATGAAAGTTCAAAGAGAGAGACAGGACCACTTTATGTGATACAGCTAATAAATATAACCCCGAACCAAGAACGCTTTACATTTATAGGTGTTGATATTAAAGCCACAGTTAGTTTGTTTTGCCAATGAATTGTTATTTTGTGCTTGAAATATTAAAAAAAAACCCACTGGCAATAATTTTTATACAATACAATTTAAATACAATTTATTGAGTAAATAATGAATGCAACTTAACCAGATAGACAGACAGACAGATGATAGATAGACAGACAGACAGACAGACATAGTATAAGTTTAAAATAAAAGTTTCCCTATCTGCAGTCTGCAGAATGTGCCAACATTTGTTCAAGTGACTCTAGAATGAATAAAGGAACAGCAGTGATATATTGTTTTAGTCTTTAATTATGCCAGTTTGCAGAGTTAGTTCCCACTTATGGTAATTCCAGCTTAATATAGCTGAAATCAAGCAATTACTGCGTAATAAAAAGCCTTCAAGTCAAATATAGTATACAGTGTAGTGATACTATAGTGACATGCACTGTAAGTTTAAAATGATATCCGTATTTTCTTGGTGTGAAAGAAAACAATATAAAATCTACTACCATGTTCACTGTGCCTTTGTAGCCTGTAAATGAACTGATGTTTGGAGCCAAGGCCAACAAAGCACAAGCAATGCAATGAATTACACAGATAGCCTTATTTTGCAGTGACATAGACAGAAACTGTTCATTAATAGAAGAAAAGGCGAGACCCTAGTTGCACTGTGAAACCTAAGTGTGTAATAAAATTTAACTTTTATTGCTGCATCTCATAAAAACTTATTAAAAACCGAAGCATAAGGGATTGAAAATAACACCACTAAAACTAGTTATACACAAAGGCGTCATATTCATTCCATGCGGTATGTCATAGAAGGGCTAGAGAAAAGCTTAAATATAGAAACTGCCATGCAGTACCAAATTTCTTGTATTAAAAGAGGATATTATAAATGGTATGGATAAGGCAAGCTTTCTCTATGTGGACAGACTGTGAGTAGCTTGTCCAACATTAGTTAATATAATGATTTGCCTTTTAGTAATGACCCTCCTGTGGGGGGACTGTATCATCAGTGAAGATGCTTATTTAAGGCCTACTGCCCATGGCCTTTCTCTGACAGTTCTACAGGGGCACCTGCATATTTCCATCTAACATACAGCATATATAATTTTGAGGTTATTGCTGCAGATGATGATGACTATTTATGTATCCAAATATAAAAGTGTACTTGAATAAGAGTGTAATAAAATGCTTGAGTAGGGTTGCAAAGAAAATAAGTGCTCTCTCAAACTGATAAAATGTACTCTTGAGTCATTTTTATGTAACGCCATCATCCATCTACATCGAAATACATTTCTGAAGCAAAGAGATGCATGAATCAGCTGTTTTGCAGGCCACAGAAAGGCTCTTACATCCATTCACCTTGTTTCACATCACTGGATCTAGAATCTCTGTCAATTAGATTTAATAGGAACACAGTTTTTTTATTTTTGTATAGAAATGCCACGTTTGTTAGTTTGATTAGTAAGTGAAGAAGTTGGAAAGACTGAGAAAAAGAGTAATAAAGAGAAAGAGGCCTTTTAGAGTAGCATTTACAATGCTGCAAGGGATTTTACATACACATGCGATCTATAACAGGGGTAGACATTTGCAATTTGTCACAGTTACAGGTATGTTTGACTTGTCATTCATTTTTTAATACATTTGAGTACTTTTACTATTTCACTAAAATTGTGAATGCTAGCTTCTCTAAATGAAATTCAAATTGAGGATAAAATGGTTGTACTACTGTTACTTCATTTTATAATAAAAATGCTTGTATTAAATCCTGTAATGTGCAACAGCTTCCTGAACAATTGCATAGTCTGTTTAGTGTAAGCTGTTGCTGTTGACCATTACTACTGTTCTGTGTATACTGTATGTGGGGGGGATATTCATCAAAGTCCAAATTTGCTTTGCATAGTGACTCCGTGTCTGTTCATGTCAATACAACTATGAAGTCACGAATTCACTTCTCCTTATTCATGAAACAGCAAAGAGTGACAGACGCCATTGCATGCGTTGTGCGTCATAGTCAGTCGCACAATAGTAGGATGAGAAGTCATACGGAGTGAGGAGAATTCCTCCAGTGAAGGGCAGTGACGTCAATTGCACCATATCCCACTAACTGTATATAAGTGAATAATACTTATTTTTATGTCACCTTGTGCCTATTTCATGTTGAATATTAGACTCATTTAGTCGCAGTCACCATTGTGAATTTTGAATATATAGTCGCCTTACGCAACACTGGAGCCCTACCATCAAACCCCTCAATTCACCACTCTTTTGTGGTGAAGGCAAAAAGGAGAATTCAGAGCAGTACGCCCTGCAGAATCCGCCCCGAAAGACAGACTCCGTCGCATGTTGATTAGTCGAATTACCTGTACATTCACACGCAAATTGATGAGAAGACCTCCGTAAGTTCGTGACTGGAGTAAGCATCAGAATTGGTCGCGAATTTGTCACATTGCAGAGATTGTTGAATAAGTGGAGCTGGAGAAGTCGCTAATGGATGATGCATATATGCAACTGTTCAGACTTGGATGAATAACCCCATGTCTTTTTAAATTTTAGAACATTAATTTTAGTAGTCAGATGTAATTTATTTAGCAATATATAGCTTAGTGCATGAATAAATTATATTTCAGTGATGGATGCTAACAGCAACATTTAAAAACTGAAATAATATAAATACAGTACATACACTTAAAAACAGACCAGAAAACAAATGTTTACCAGTTGTTATTTTCCCTCCTATTAATCTGTTATTTTCAAAGTTGCAATAGAAGTTTTACCCTGTGGGGATTAGTCCCCATGGTATAATATCAGGGATCTTACCAACTACCCTCATAAGTACTAGCAGCAATGTATGTGGGTTTGATGGCAAGCAAATGGACCTATAGAAGGGCCCTTGTGCACAAACAGAAAGCACAGAAATGTGGAAATCCTAGACCTAGAGGCAAATTAGAGGCATTGCAAAGAACACTCAAAAATATCCTTCTAGAGGAAAGTCTGATGAAAAGGAGATGGGATAAGGAGGATACAAATAATTGGGATTTCACCAGGCATTGTGGATGTGTTACACAAATAACAACAAAACATGCAACAAAATCTGTTTCCTATTTGGGTTCTGCTATTTGTAGGTTTCAGTACACCCTTCTTGCAGTACCTGGTATCTATTAGTTATGCCTTGGAAGATATGATTAAACTGGTTCCCCCAGATGATCATGTGGGAGTTTAAAACCCTATAGGAGATATCTGGTGATGTCATTGTAGCCCCACTTGTTGAGGTTTAATAAGGCTATGTCCAGTTAGAAGTAGTTGAGATGAAGAGCACATGGTGTTGCTATGGGACACTTTTTCTACCACCAGAGAAAAAAAATTGGATTACCTATATGATACACCTAGCATGAGAAGTCCCTAGACTGTAGCTAGTGCATATTTGATCCTTTAATATGGAGCAGTAGGTTTGCACTAGCATAAGCAAAATAGTTGATTGGTAGTTCACTGCCCACCAGAGAGCAATAAAGAGATAGGCTATAGGTGTTAGGGGTGGATAATTTCAGATCATTTTTTGGAACAAAAATGAAGGGAAGAGTGCATTTATACCAGACTTCTGTTGAGTTGCCTGCTTGCTATTTATTAGCATACTTGTATTTTTACTGTTTTAACTATTGATTGAACTTTCTATATACTTTCTTTACTATTGTATCAGAATCCACTCTTCCCAGTTAATAGAGCTATTCCCAGGTTTTGTGCCATCCGGGGTAGATTAGTCATATGCTGCCCCATTAAAGGTAACTTCTGTGGATTGTGGATCCTTTAACCAAAAAAGAAATAAAGATCTGTTGGCATTAATGAGTTTATTTCCATTTTTTCCTGTTTCAGTATGCAGGAACAGTATTATTCAATGTAGAATAAATAAAATGTTAAACTAAATTTAAGTTCCAAAATGTAATCCAGTGTCTGCAAGTATAACCATTTATGTTTTCCATTGTATGTAAATAACTGTTTAAAAGGTAAGCTTTATATTGCCAAAAGTCTCTGACAGAATAAATCTAATGCCCCTAGATACTGTATTCATTACGATGTTTTTTATCAACAGCATTGCTCACTTTGTTCCCAGATGATGCAGTTTGGTTACCTTCTGTTACCTTGTTCCTGCGGGATTCATTTTGACATCAAAATCAAGATGTTACTGCTTTAGCAGGTAATATCTAAAAGGCATTTTATGGTAAAGACCATGGGGAATGTATGCATCAACAGTAGCAAAAAAAAAGAAATTAAATTCTGTTTGAGTGTTAGCACCTAATTTATTTTTTATTATGCAAATGTTATAAACCACTACTGCACTACTTTTATCACTGCGATGTCTTCTCAATAGGAATATACATTTAATTTATAATTACAAAAGTCCTGATTTTACTGGGACTATAAATCAAGCTAAGAGGTTAAAATATTAGATGTTATCCAGTAAATTTGCCATTTTTGCCAAATTTCTTGAATTAATGTTGTACTGTACATTTTAGCCCATAGAGTATGGGTGGGTATTGTTCTATTTCTTTTCTTGTTAGGACCCCAATTTATAAATCCAGTACAGTACAACTGCAATAAATCAATACACTTTAATTTGTGTATTGATCTAATTTCTGTGATTTTATTAAATGCCTGCACCTGCAAATAGTAAAAAAGACAATTTTACTACAAACAATGAGGAAAGTGGAAGTAATACTTTTTGCTATACTATTTGCCTCAGAGATTTTGTTTTTTGATATTATGGCCAAGTATATCTGCATTCTGCTTTACTATTTACGTGCGAGTGGTTCCAACTTGTGTCCAAAGTAGTAAACTATCTTAATAGGCACACTGATAGCTTTCTAAATATTGCATCATCTAGTTTTAAGACCATTTCCAAGGTTATTTCAGTGCTCATTAGACAGAGGGATGGGAAGTCTTGGCCTCCACTGGCTGGTGCAAGGACCCTCTGTGCCAAAGATTAGTGTTGATCAATACTATCGAGTGTCAATGAAATCGGCACGATTTTAATTGTTGCTCCTCGATGACTCGATAATTTCCATAAGTAATCATCATGGAAATCATCATCGAGTGTTTCCGCTTGAGCCAGCTTTCAATGCATCCGGAAAAAAGAGTTGTTCAGAAGCTCTCGGCTTTATCAGTGCTGTTTCTCGGATTGGGTCCTGTGCTCTTTCTCTCTTTATCAGTGCTGTTTCTCGGATCGGGTCCTGTGCTCTCTCTCTCTTTATCAGTGCTGTTTCTCGGATAGGGTCCTGTGCTCTCTCTCTCTTTATCAGTGCTGTTTCTGAGATCAGGTCCTGTGCTCTCTCTCTCTTTATCAGTGCTGTTTCTCGGATTGGGTCCTGTGCTCTCTCTCTCTTTATCAGTGCTGTTTCTGAGATCGGATCCTGTGCTCTCTCTCTCTTTATCAGTGCTGTTTCTCGGATCGGGTCCTGTGCTCTTTCTCTCTTTATCAGTGCTGTTTCTGAGATCGGGTCCTGTGCTCTCTCTCTCTTTATCAGTGATGTTTCTCGGATCGGGTCCTGTGCTCTCTCTCTCTTTATCAGTGCTGTTTCTGAGATTGGGTCCTGTGCTTTCTCTCTCTTTATCAGTGCTGTTTCTGAGATCTGGTCCTGTGCTCTCTCTCTCTTTATCAGTGCTGTTTCTGAGATCAGATCCTGTGCTCTCTCTCTCTTTATCAGTGCTGTTACCTGTGCTATCATGGGAGATAGATAGAGAGATAGAGCACAAGACCCTATCCAAGAAACAGCACTGATGAAGAGAGAGAGCACAGGACCCGATCTCAGAAACAACACTGATAAAGAGAGAGAGAACCCAGCGGCGCAGATTGTACTTAACGATAATCATTATCGGATGCCGATTATTGATTAGATGATTTCAAAAATCGATTATCGGTCCGATAACGATTGTTAGTGTCATCGCTTATCACTACCAAAGATAGATTAATTCTGTTACAGTTCGACTCAGCAGGTAAAAGCATAGTCTTAGCTATCTACTCAGTGCTCAATAGCACCGCACCACAACTTGAACTGTAGTATTCTTAGCAGTACAAGTGTCCTGGTCTTGATAAAAGGAAAGTTAGAATAAGGAGCTAGCAAAAGGCTTTAGAGTATCAGTATAGACTAATTGAACAGGAGGAAGGTGTGTTCCTGGGGCCTATGAATGTTCTTTCTGTTGTAACTGTTGCTATAACTTACTGACATTACTACTACCTTGTGCTATTTTTTTCTCTGTTAAAGGGGCATTTTAGTGCTGAAATAACTGTATACATACATGTAAAATTCCTTTATACTAAGCCAATTGTTGACAATAATAATTAAAAAAAAAAACATTTAGGGAAGAAATAATACTTGGAGTCTGCTTCCCTTAATTAGTTTTCCTGAGAGCTGACATTTTGTCCTCCCCCTCCCAAGTTAGGCAACACGAGAAGAAAAAGCCACCTAACTGCTATTGGTTAAGCAGTGTGCTGACCTTTTGGCCTAATTGTTTACATTTGGAATGCGGGAGATTACAGAGGGAAAGCTAACTCGTGTAGTAAGTAGGGCAAAAATGTCTGGGGGAGGGTACCTTTTCATGGAAAATTGGCCAGTACACGTCACACACACATTTCCTGGTGTGGGAGTTTATCAGTGCTGCCTACTCAAACATTCTGCTTCACATGAAACAACTACTGGGGAGAAACACTTCTCACTAAGGTATAATACTGCATATGTAAAGATGTAATCTGACTATACTTCCCCTATAAATAATTTGTTCCTAGGTTTTTGTAGCACTAGTTCCCTTTTTACTAAATAATATTATCAGTACACCATACACATGTGTAATTTCACTAACTACCCCTTCAATTTGTAATCAGGACCTGCACGCTGGGGTTTTTCCATAGCCAGGGCATATGAGAAGTAATTAAACTTAGCAAAAATATAGCATTATATTGATAAAAATGAGGCTTGTGTTGCTGCATTACCATTACAGCTGGCCGATTTGTAATCAATGAAAACATCTGCTGGTGCTGAAAGGTAATTGCAACTGGTGCTGTATTGCAATGCAAAGTTAAAATGGGTAATTACTGCAGGAGAAATAATAGTGATGTAATTTTCTCTGATGAATATTCAGCAATGCAATTTTATGATCTATTTAGCAAGAGAGATGTTTTGTGAGTGTAGTATGGTGATAATTTTCACATTTTACATGCTCAAATATACCAATGCTACTGTTTATAATTGGTAGAATAGTGCATTATGTTAGGGCTATCTTACTGCATAATATCTATGAGGAATATTCTAGAAGCTGCTGGGCCTTTATACAGTCTGCCCAGAGATAAAGGATTTAATCAGGGCTACACCCTAGTTTATATAAGGATATGTTTGGGTGTGTCCTGGGCCTTCTGCCACAGAGAGTTGCAGGAGATACTCCATCTCCTCCACCCTCCTGGTGTAGGGTCTGCTCAGGGAAAGTAATGTTAGGAAGTGGTACATGTGTAGCTCACCTTAGTATGTGAGAGTTGACGGTATAGACTTATTTACCAGGGTAGACCAACAACCCACAAGGAGCTTAGTGGCCTAGGAGGCTTAATGTGATCTTCAGAAGACTGGGACACACAGTTAGGTTTCTTTCTAGGTTAAGCTTAGGGACCAAAGGAGAGCCCTCTCAAAGAAGGAAGGCCCCTGAGAGTCTCATCCAGATATTGGAACTACCTTAAACTTGCCTTTGGTCCCAAATGCAAGCTATATGGGATACTGGATCTCTTGGTGTTAACTATACATGTACCCTGTAACTTTCTACATTTAATTCTATTATGAATGTGTATCATATGGATAGATATATGTCTGCTTATTTCCCTGATGCTGAACTGTAACATTATACCTCTCATGTTTTCATATGTGTGCTACTGTTCTAATAAATAAGTGTTATGTTTTAGTAAGAACCATTGACACCCTTCTTAATTGATCTATAATGCAAGTGATATGGTAATTATTGCATACTAAGCATACTCCAATTGGGGGGTAATTCAGCAAGGTGCAAACTCACCTTG
>WMED01002370.1:0-11378 GCA_019650415.1 Pipa parva
AGGGTCTTCATTTAAATTGGTTCTTTATTTCCCTCCATTTCATATTGTGCTGTTGTGTAATATGTGTAGTGTAGTATGTTGTGTAATATTCACCAAAAATCGAAAACAAAAATACGATGGCATGAAAGTTAATTCTACACATTACAGTCACACCAAAAATGAATTTGCCTATTGGATTGCCATGATACTTGTTCCTTGAAAGTAATTATAAAAAAAAAAAAAAAATGATGTTATGTTCTTGATTTTTATTGGTTTGAAGTCACTGCACTGGAATAACTATAATGCCAATCCAATGGGAAAATTCATTTTTTGATGTTATTGGTCGTTTAGGCTGCAGAAATATAAATTAGCACTTTTTCATTGTTATGATGCAGACATACTGGTGTTCAGTGTTGATATTGAGAAGATATGTGAATTGTGAAATTCAGTGTTTTCATGTTTATTACAGTATATGGTTTTGGGTTTGTGCCAAATTATCTTCCTAGTCAGGTATGTCATCTATGGTTTTCAACCAGAAATGTATGTGGGTTTGAATTGTTGTAATTTTCTTTGCTTTGTACTAGTATAAGGCATTATTAAATTCTCCCTCAGAACCCCAATCTGCCCCCTGCTGTTTTTACAAATTACTTTTAGATACCCAAAGGTGAATGTTGTAAGAAGCTGAATTCACTTTCTTTTAAATGTTTTCTTTACTATAAATGAACAATATGGTTTTTCCAGGTCAGTGTGTTAGGAATATCCCAATTGGAATGATGGCTGTGTTCTTAGCTACATTTAGAACCCTAGGGATAGCAAACCATGTGGAGAGTAAATTCAGCAGCACATCTGTTATATAGATCTGACCTGTTCTAATTGTTCAGTGGCCATGTGCTAATAAAAAGGAATTGTGGGGGGAGGAATATTTTAGATGTAATATTTTTCCATTAACTTATCTTTTGAATAAGGCATATCTTTATCCTATAGATGATTAATTGATTACTATTACTTTGACTGAAAGCATTAGACCAGTGTTAATGTAAAAAAGGAATACTCTTCATCGCTTGAACTAACAATACATTGTTCACTTTATGTCATGTGAAAGTGCACATGTACTATTATAGGTTATAAATCATGGCACACGAAGCAAACCTTATGAGGTCAAGAAGACAGCTCTTGATAAATGAGGAGAGCTAATGTATACTTCTATTTAGTTTATTTGGTTGATGTTCTTTTTCTTTCTTTGTGACACAAACAAAAGGAGGGATCAGTAAACCAAGTTTGATTCACATTTGGTGCTGATGAAAGAAGAGGTAAATCTTTTATTAAAAAATGATTAATTTTTATTTATATAAATGATTAAATCATTTATATATGGTCTAAAATGAAATGAAGGATCAATATATTTTATCTATTTACACAAAGATGTATTTCATTAGAACAAATAGTGCAGGTGACCTTGCTTGGACATCTCGTAGAAAATAATGTAGAATTCTGATGGGAAAAGAATAGTTTATTCTGTTTTAAGGTGCAGCAGTTTTATTAGCAGTTCTTAATCACTGATAAAATTGGATATTATTCATGCACTAAACAAGCACCATAGGTTGGGGAGTCTTTAGAATACTAGTAGTGGGTTTGAGCATAAAGCACATCTATTTAGATTATTTAGTGCATATTTAAAAAGAATAAACAAGTAATGAATATGAACTTCATCTTATAAAGTAGTTGCCTCTTTATTTAAAGAACCAATACTCTCGAGATGTACTGCTCAAACACCTCCCCAAGTGATATTGCCAACATAAAGACAAATATTGAATGAAATACAGCATCATAATATCTAATACTTTTTAGAAGTCCTTCTATGTGAGTTACATGTAGTAATTTTTTAATCCTTTGGAAGTTGCTTAGATCAGGATTGCAGCCAAGATGATGTGAAAAGCTAAAGTGGCAACATTGTATAAAATGTGAACATAACACAACAGGAATGTGGGTAATTTCCACCAAAACATTAGGTAGACTGGTATCCTAAATGTCCGCCAGTCCCTGTACTTTGAGGTTGTCAGTCATCCTAAAATGTTATTGGTCCTAAGTCTAACAGAACTATCTATGGTAGTTTTGAAAGATTTTAAGGAAGACGTTAATTAAATCTAATGACAGAAAAAAAGGCATGGTTTAACAAAAGGAGGCGATCGGCTCCTGTGAGGAGATGAGTAGAAAATTGAATCAGGACTGCTGCATATGATTACAGTAATATGTCTAGAGGTGTCTTTTGAGAGCAAATAATTGACTTTATGCTTGAGAACAAAGACTGGTTATAAATGGAACATATTCCGTTTGGGTTAAAAAAGCAATTAAAGTTCCGAGAGCTTCTGCATATAAACAGTTATTTATATTCTAGATGGGATTATTGCAAAACAGTAACATCTGTAATGCATGCTACTAATAAAGAAAAACAAGTCTGTATTATATTTAATACACTGAATAAAATTGCAGCATTCAGTAAAAGCATTGGATTTAGACACCCATCTATTAAAAGGGATATAGCGACATTTCGAAGGGTTCATACATGAAAAACCAAGTTAATTAGTGGACTGGAGTTTGAACTGCTGAGACAGACTAAGACTTATGGCATATGGGTCCTGGAGGTCCTCTACTCACACCCACTAATGGAAATAAATAGGAGACCTTCAGGAGGTAGTCTGCCACCTCCATAAAATGGAAAGAGCTGAAGTTTTTATTAAGAGATCTTTATCCCTTAATCATGTTCCTTTTATAGTGTCACTATTTGAACCTATAATAGATGCTTTTATTCCATAAGCTGAAAATTAAAGTAATCAAATGGAAAAATGAATAATGCTCTTAAAATGAATTGCTTTTGCACATTGGATACTTTCACCATGCTGCTGACATAATTGATTACCCCTCTTTAAATATGCAAACTTTGCTACATAATTATAAGGTATGTTTTTTATAATATACATTAAGTAATTATACAATTTAGTTCATATTTTAACAGTAAAAACATTGGCGGTTGTTATATTGTTTTTCAAAATTGTTTTGCACAAGTGAAAAATAGAATGAATTAAAGACACAATAGATTGATTCTGCAGGAGGAACATTTTGTTCTTTCATTGATATATTTCTAGACACCTGGAAGATCACAAGCAATTTTGTATGCAAAAGGTGAACACCTTGAAGATCTGATATTTGAGGCAACCATAAAAGTGAGGTTTACTAGCCTAGTTTTTTATCAAAATAAATGGTGTTATTTATAAAGTTTTCTATTGGGCGAAATTTATTAAACTCGGAAAAGCCATTTTGGCTTTAATCAGTTTAATCAGGAGAAGGCTTTGAAGTTTCTCCCGGTAAGTATAGCGAGATTTGCCTCATGCAATACTTGCTGTGAGAAACTTTTTTTTTAATTAAATATATCCATGGAAAGGGTAGCCATACAGTATAGCTACCTTTCCATGGATATACAGTATTTAATAAAAATAGTTTGTCACGGCAAGTATCGCATGAGGCAAATCTCACTATACTTTCCGGGAGAAACTTCAAAGCCTTCTCCCAAGTTATTAAACTCGGAAAAGCGCAAACAGCTTTTCCGAGAATATTGAGTTGCAATTTATTAAGTACTAAATGGTAGTCATGTACATGGCCAAGTATACACAAAAACCCTCCAGCTCTCCAAGGATTTACAAGTTTTTATTCACAGTATGAAAATGTTAATAACATATAAGAACAAAATGAAGTCAATTTGTTATAAATATATATATATGCATATATATATATATATATATATATATATATACAGTATATTTACCATTCACATAAACATGGTAAATCTTTGTTCATACGGATAATTCCATTATAATTTTCTGTGCCGTGCAAGCTGTTCATGATTAATGGACTAGAGGTATGAATGACCTCATATCTGATTTAATAAAATGAGTGTGTCAATATCTTCATGAATAGTCATTCATTTATTTTAATCTAAAGCGTATAAACAATCGAAGAGAATCTTACAATTAATGAAAGTGACTCAGCGGTCTACCACAGGAATCGCTGACCTTGTACTATGTAAGTCACTTTGAAGCAATTTTTATGTAAAGTCTTTTAGAACTCCGATTATGCAAATAGTACTATTCAACATTAGTGGAGGGTTAAAAGATGCACTTAAACAATGACTTGAGCTTTTATTAATCTGAAGAAAAACTAAATGAAAGATAATTAATATTTCTAAACGCTCCAGTATCACTTTGCTTTAGAGCAACAGAAACTATAGTATATATACAGAATATTTACTATAATATAATATAATATAATATAATATAATATAATATAATATAATATACAGAAACTATAATATCAATGTAATACTTAAAAGTGGCAGAAATCCTTGTGAAGTATTTTTCATCTTATATTTTGTATTAGTGAACTCTAACTAAACAAAACTAAACTAGTGCTTTTAATGTATGTCTGACTCAATGGAATCTGATCTAAATGAGGACACAGGCCTCTGACTATCTCAAAAGGCTATAAAATAAACAGTGGATTGAACCCCTCATTGCAAGTTTTTTCTAAAAATGGGAGCGTGAAAGTACACCAGGCACTGACCTGAGTCCCAGAAAAAGCAACAATACAAAGCACATCCAAACATTAAAATTGCTTTTATTTATATCACGGCATTAAGGACATTACAAAGATTTATCCTGATTGTCTTAAAGTAAATACAATTATTTTAATGTTTGAGTGTGCTGTGTATTATTTCTCTTATGGAGACTCAGGTCAGTGCCTCTGAAGTACTTTTGCACTCATGAGAAAAAAAGTGACTCCCCCCAAAGGCCACTGAGGGGTCATCTGGAGGCTAAGACTTCTCCCAATGCAACCACCATCCAATAGCTATATAGGGTTGGGCAGAGGGATGTATTGAGAGTTTAGATCTACTCCCAATGCATCACATGATGGTGATGACATCAAGGCACTGCCAACCTACATTCTGCAGATGCCCATGTTTGCACTCCTATATTTTTAAGCAACTTACATTGCTGTTTCAGTATATATTTTATTTTTTATTTAATCCAGAAGTATTTCTTGACTTAGATGAGGATAATAGACTTTTTGTCTTGTTGGTTTATTTTTCTGGTCTCCATTTCTCACTTCACAACCAACATACACCCATCTTTTTTTTTTTTTTAATTTCAGAACCGCTCTCTCCTCTTATATCCCTCAACCAATTCCCTGTGAGGGAAGACATAATTTGCTAATGATATTGCATACAGGACAACTTTACCCTTGTTTTCAAAGTCTGTCTCTCTCTCTCACTCTTCAGTATAGAAAAGATTCGATCCAACAGGTAAAAACCATTTGATTGAAATTGTGGCCACCAATAAACATTACAGGAAGGTGAAATGTATTTTTTTTTTTAGCATTTTTTAAAACATTGATGTTGATGTTGACTGTTAAAACATATGTACTTTATGATACCTGCAGAGACCTAATCTGAAAAATATCATGGAACATTTTTGTTTTCAGTTTAGCTGAGCAGGGAATTACACATTGAAGATGATACTATACCCCTACTAGAAAAATTGCTTTAAACATTGTGGTTTACTTTCTGGGAGTTCTTTACTGAAACATAAAAACCAAAATCTCCACAGCTGGAGAATCGCTAAAAATAAAACACATACAAACATAGTTAAGTGCCCACTGTTTACATGCTAACGTGACATAAACCATTGGAATAAAGCAGCTTCGGCTCATTTGAGCACAGAACCACCTTTTAAATTATTTACACTTACACAAGCTCTCAATCTAATTCAGTTTCCTTATAAGATATTAAAGAGCATATTCTCTTAAAGGGATAACAACTGTTTAATATAGCGGAAGCTACATTTCCGATTTCTGTAATATAAATGAAGATACCGACACTGTTTAAGATACTGGTGTACTTTTTTAAAAAAAAATTTGAAATAAAACCTGATCATAACAATTCTCTCTATATGGTTTTAGTATGGAATCAGTTCTATGAAGTACTGAGTTTATTTCATGCAGCAACACAAATAATTATCAAAATACTGCATTCGGACTGTTTCTGATTGTGTTACCTACAATGTCAATAACAATTGTTTATATAAAAGTAGTGTTGCAACATACATAAAAATATACAGCAGAGGGAGCCGTACATGCTTATACATTGAAATGGTGAGTTGTGTGCACTGCATGCACCAGATGCTGGAGTCAAGCCTGCTCTTTTTGTATCCTGTATTTGTATAATGTATGTATGTATTGATTCATTAATATAGCGCTGATATATTACACAGAGCATTACAGACATTCATCATTCACTTCAGTCCCTGTTCTGTGCAGCTTACAATATAGTTTCAGTATTCAGTCACACACATAGACAGACACAGATGCATGTTTTTGGATTGTGGGAGGAAACTGGAGTGCCCTGAACCCAGAGCTGCGAGGCAGCAGTGCTAACCGTCCGAGCTACCACACTGTATGATGCTAATATTAGCATTAATATTAATAATAATATCACAGTAGATTTAGTGCCCCAGTTGTGAAAACCTAGTAGTGGAATTTAGTCCAAGATTTACAAATCAGCTATGTGTTTACTGGTTTACAAGGCAGCTTGGGAGCCAGGAAGGTTGATGTTAGAAGCTAGTTGAGTAATCATGGGAGGTGTTGAGAACCTGTGTAAGTTCCTGCCCTAAGAAACTTTCTGTGCTACAAACAGAAATCCCAATGAGATCATTCAGAAAAAAGGGAAGTTATTGTAAGGTAAAAACAAATGGGAAGTGTACACTACACAGTTCACACTAACATTGTGATATGGTTTAGGCTGTATTGATTAGTCAGACTTATCATGCAGGATTTCAGTTCTGCAATCTGTATTTAAGATGACTATTTTTCCAAGAAGGGTTATGTTTTTTCTTTTTATTTAATAATGTTAATCAACACTGAATTCAGAAGAAACCTGCTTTTTATCTACTATGTACTAAAGCTTACACCACCATTTCAGCAACCTTCCATGGTATCTTTACTCTGCAGGTTTCATACAGGTTTCATACAGGTAACAGTGTTAGACTTTAAATAAAAGCAGAAAACAATCAACAAGCAGAGATGTTTAAAAAACAATTAGAAAAATCATATTTGTTACAATATCTTCAACTGATGTCCTATTAAGATGTGGATTCAGATTCAGCTTTGTATTTGGGAAACATATCTATGACTAGGATTATTTGAATGAATTCAAAAGAAATATGGATTGGGTGCATCCCTATACAAAATCATCTTCATATTATAACATAGTAACATAGTTTATAAGGCTGAAAAAGAGAAACAAGTCCAACCAGTTCAACCAATCTTCCTACAATTTTGATCTAGAGAAAGGCTAAAACTTATGAGGCAAGAGCCAGTTATCCTCATATTAGGGAAAAATTCCTTTCCAACTCCAAATATGGAAATCAGAATAATTCCCTGGATCAAGATACCACCTCCGGTTTTTTAGTACCCATAACTTGTAATGTTCTTACACTGAAGGATCAGAATAACTCCCTGGATATAGATCCCACCTCCAATTATCTAGAACCCATAACTTGTAATGTTCTTACACTGAAGGAAAGTATCCAAACTCCTTTTGATCTTTTTAATGGAATCAACCATGACAACTTCTTCAGGCAGAGAGTTCCATAACCTCACTGTTCTTTCAGTAAAAAATCCCCTTCTATGTTGGTGTAGAAAATTTCTTTCCTCTATATGCAGAGGATGCCCCTTTGTTATACTTGCAGTTTTTGGAGTAACCTATAGCAAACACAGGTTGACTAACATTTTAATTTCATTATGCCAATGAGTTTTAACAGCTGATTGGTTGCTATGAGTTACTTGTACTTAGTAAATGACTGCCCCTGTTTATACATTCCTCGGTGAGTTCTATTAACTGGAAAGAGTTCAGATTGACTGGTAACAATATCAATCGTTGTTCAAGCTGCTGATAAAAAACATTAAAGGCATCCAACTACTAGAATAAAATCACATTGTAATCATTAGATTTTGCATTTTCTTTAAGAAAACTAACACTTTGACAGAGTAGTTAATTTTGAGTAGAACTATAGATTTGTTTTCCCCCAGGGAATATTGAGAACCCTATCATCCAATAGTCGAGAGGACAATGTCTTTAATTTAATTCTTGTTTTATTACTATTATTACAATGACCATATTTTGAAATCTAGCTACTACATTTAGTGCAACCTCCACTTTTCTTCTAAATAAGAATGTAATATTATGCCCTCTGGTGCTAGAGGTGTAAATGTTCTATGAAAACCTAATAAAGATATTTTTATGCTTAGATGTTCCAAACATATTGTTATTGAAAATGCTTACATTTAATTCACAGCTTTACATTTACCTTTAGAGCTTTGACATACACAGATTTTTTCCTTAATCTAATATCTTAAAGAGCTGTGCAACCACAAACCTTGGGAGATATATGCAGCTCTTCAAAACAACTGCATACAGTTTATATGTGTGCTCCGAACATATAATATACTTTTCAAGGGTAAAGATAATCTTAATAGAATCCTTTCCTACTGCGGCAAGTAACTTTGATACTTACACTATTCACAGTTTTCAGAGGTATCACATCAGTGCCTCCAACATTTTATTTTGTTCAAGGCAAGTTTCCACAATAGGATATGGTTCCCACTTTAAGGATGGTGTCAGTGGTGTATGGAAAACATACTCTAAGGGCGAAATTGGAAAATGGGCAAAAGGTCAAAAGTTGAAAATGGGCGAAAAGGTCAAAAATTATATTTTTGACCTTATCGCCCCCATTTTTTGCCTGTTTTGGCCATTTTTCACCTGAAAATTTGGGCATAAAATGGGTGAAGAATGGGAAAAAAATCATTTCCAATTTAAGTAAATACGTTTATTGTTTTTATCCATACATTTCATTTTGCATACAGCTTGGAATCCCACCTAGAGAACCCTTACTGAAGCCAGGCTGGGGGCACTACTACCTCTATGACTCATGTAGACCAAGACTGTCCATTCTACACTGTTAACCTCACTCCTGCATTCTAGATATGCACATAGCTACCTTGTCTTTGTTATACTCAAGTTAACTTATATAACATCTATCTACAGTGCTAACTCTCTGGTATATTCTTTATGGTGTTTGGATTCTGCATTTTGCAACATGGTGCACCAAACAAAAAGCATTCCTTCTTCAGCTGAATCTTAGCCAAGCTGGGATGGAATTTATAAACCCTCTGTAAAACAGGCTCAAACACCAATCTTTGTTGGGGATATATCTCATGTGGTACATTAGGCAAGGCTTATGGGTAAAACATAAGGGTTAAAGCAGACAAAAACTATTTGCAGGAGATTATGACCTTCCCTAAAAGAGACCATAAACTATACATGCAAATAATTTTTATTATTTTCTTGACTTTGGTACTAAGCGTTCTCTGTGAATTTTATTCACAAAGAAGAGGAAACAAGATAAAATGGAACATTTGCAGACCAACGCAATACATACCATCCACAGGTAACAATTAAATAGTGGCCAAATTTCTATGAAAATGGTGAAATGCTTCTTTTAGAAGCATCTTTATTTAGATCAGCAATATATGACAAACTGGTGAAATTTAATAAAGTCGGAAAGACCGCGCTCAGTCTTTACGAGTTTATCGAGCAAAATCTTGCATTGTTCTCGCGAAGAATATCGCGCACGTTTTTAAATTTTTCAATCTCAATTTTTTCAATGGAAAGGTAGTCATACTTCTAATGTAAAGTATGGCTACCTTTCAAATGAAAAATGTAAAAAATTGAGATTGAGAAACTCGAGATTGAAAAATTTAAAAATTTGATATTCCTGCGAGATCATTGCAAGATCTCGCGGGATAAACTTGGAAAGAGAGCGGGTCTTTCTGACTTTATTAACAGAGAGAACATTAATTCTAAGGTGAACAACTCCTATAAAGCTAGTCTCTTTTAAGAAATATGCAATTTAGATTGGATGAGTCCCAGAATGCAGAGTTGACCATGAGAAGAAATATATGGAAGCACAACATTTCATTATACTAGGGTATCTGGTGGACAAGCTTCATTAAAATACATTTTGTTAACCTTGTCCACATGCTTAAAGCAATCAGTGTGCAAGAATTAAATATGGTGCAGTATCAACTGACATTCATTTCTGTGAATATTTATCATTGCTTTTAAGGTCAAATTCTATGTTCCTATGTAATAGGTTTCCCCAATGCACTCTAATTAGGACCTCAACACTTACCTAGTTAGGTCCACTTATTGATCTTAGAAAATAACAAGAAAAAAAATCACACAACATTAAATTTGTCTTTTTCTCTGTATATTCCGAGAATAATGATTAGAGTAATCACTCTGCCCTTTTTCCTTCTGTGAAGCAGGTCTTGGTCAAGGATTTGGAACTTTTGAACATTTTTACTTCGTAGCGAACGGTTTCATTAAAATGGCAATGTTTTTATTGTATTTTTATATTCCTTGTTTGGAAGCAAAATATGTGCTTATTTAAAGTCAATTTGTTTTAGCTTTTTCTTAACCACTGGTAATGTATTCACAAGAATGGCTGGTTCCCTCTTTCTGCCTTTCTTATTGTACATAGAAATGATACATCAAAAGAAACAAAAGTGATATAAAGTGAACAATCTGCTGTATGAGATAACTAATGTTGAATGGAGAAAGTGCTGGCATTTAACTAGGTTTTTTTTCTAGTCACTTAGCTTTGTAACTTGACCCACAATTAGAATTTTGTCTGGCTTTTCATTAAGTTGATCTTCTTCACTTGACTTTTTAGCTGGACACTTGACATTTAACTAGGTTGTTGCTGGTTATGTAACTTTGCAACTGTTGAACTGGCCTTACAACTAGATATTTAGTTCATAAATTGTCACTTAACATAGTAACTGTGTCATTGGGAAAAAGGACTAACAAACTTTTTTAAGGTTTGTTTTACAATCATAAACCATAACACTAGTATATGTGAACTCAGAACATTGCATTTGCATCATCTCTGGTTACTATGTTGCTTCCTTGCAATTTCTTCTAAACTAGAAATAACCTACAAATAAGATTCCTTAATGATGTTTAGTGCAGGCAGAATTGGAACTAGAAATGTTATTAATAGTATTGATATGGAGAGTCACAATAGGATTTCTCTATAACCCAGTAACTAGAAGTTTAAAAGCAGGTGCCCATGATTCCATGGATTTAATAAAAATTGGGAATATGGGAATATGAATTTATATGGATATTCTCCAAAATAAAACAATGTTAAGGTAGGATTACATCTGAACAGCTATATCTACAGAATGCTAGCTGCACCAATACTCAAATAAAATTAACTTGGAGATTC
>WMED01002370.1:11388-24468 GCA_019650415.1 Pipa parva
CGAATTCGACAAAATCTCAAACAACGGATTCCCATAGCAAATCTGTGACAATTTCCCCATTGTAAAGTGACGACAATTTTTTCAAGTTAAGATTGCGACAATTTTCCCATAATAAAGTCGCGACAATATTCTCATTATAAAAACGCGACTGCGACTGTCTTTATCTGGCGAATTTGCATCTATATGCAACAATTCGGTCTTTAATGAATAACCCCCATAATGCTCCACCTTAAGTAGTAGGAAATAGTCATGACTTACTTATGTAACACATGTTATTTATCAAAGTCGATAAGGTGTTTTAAAGGCCTATTGCTGGAGGAACAGTCTTTATTTTATTATGTCAATATTGCCTATTTAAAAATACTCTTTTTGCCATGTAAGAAATAACTTTTTTATGCATTTTTTTACATCCAAAAGTTATTTTTGATCTTTAAAAACCAGAAAAATGCTTGATAAACAACCCCCTTTTGAATCTTTTGCAGTGTATTTGCTGATATTATTGTATGCACATTAGTGTATGCAGTCAGTTACTGATTGTAAACACAAAGCATGTATATATTTTTAATATTTTTCCCAGGAAATTATTTCTGATAATTTAGATGATGAACACTGCAGCAGGTAAAAGAATCAACCCCCACTGATTTATAGTTCTTGCACTATCCAGCACTATCGCTGCCTTAGGTATGACCTCAAACTTACAAGAAATGCTAAAGTGATACAATATGATGTAATATACTGTAATTGTATAGTCTTTGCTTTTATATTTTCAGTTACCTGTACATTTTTACTCTTTGTAATAATGTTTATGACTTATTATTGTTAACAATGCTTTGCTTCAAATACATTATTGTTCTCCCTAAATTAAAGGGACAGTAAATCCAAAAACAAAAAATGCTTCAGTTGCATGTACTGTTGCTATATATTCTAAATTGTGTCTATAAATTAAGATATTAACTATTTATCTTTAAAAGTAGGGCTTTTGGGCATACTTCTTTTATATGTATTACCTGAAGCACCATAGAAAACAAAAGGACTAGGTGAGGTCTGTTAAACAACATAGCTGCTATCAATAACTATAAGAACAGACAAAAGCAGTCAAATTAATGAATTTAACTTCAAAGACTTCCATATTTCAATAACAGCTATTCCTATCCAAATTGAAATTTTTATTTGATGTTACTGGTCCTTTAATTTTAGGACATGCTGTATTCCCATTAGATCTTAGCACCAAGGAAGAACTATTTATAAACAACAGCCTTCCCAGTCTCCTAAAATCTATGGCACCCTGTGGCTGAGTCTCTGCATTGAAGGCAGTGACAGCGCCTCTGCTGTCAAAGAGAAGCTAAATGCAAAAGACCAAGGCAAGTATACTATTTTTGTAGGTCTAGCAATGCCTATAAATTACATCCAAAGCCACAAATGCTCATCAAGCTTAAATGTTATTAGACTTTAAACCATAACTGATTATTTTAAAAGGTGTTTGATGTAGATATTTGACTTGGTTTCTTCACATTCTGTTACCACACAGTCATTCCGTGTGTTATTTCTGAACAGATGGCATAAACAAAATACAGGCAAATACAAAAGACATCTAAATCACTCAAGCTCTGCTTTATCAAAGTAATTAGCCATTGTTTATTACAGCAGGATTGTTGCAGGAGCTGTTAGAAATTGGATTTGTGTTGGAGCTGTGAGATATGTAACCAAGTCAAAGAAAGAGTAGCGATTGCCAAGACTAGCACCCTGCCCCCCAAAACAAAGATACAATTACACTATCATAACAATAATTAAGACTGAAAATGAATATATAAAAACACGCCAATAGTAAAGTACTCACAATTACAAAGAACAGATGAGTACCTACAAACAAAACCAATAAGGTGTCTTAATAAATATATACTTTTTATTTGCTTTGTATGTTTATGTACATAGAGAAGAGGCTATTGAAACATCTGGCATGACCCGCCTTTTCCTGTATTAAAATTAATGGTGTGCCACCTGCAATATATGCATCAGATTTATTAATAAAACTCACAGTGAAATAGAAAGCTTGGCCATGTAATTAGAAGAGATTGGGGTTCTTCCACTGTGCCCTAAACAATATTTATATTAAGGTTCTCATCAATTACTGCTCTCACTCATTATACATGTAAATACTGCCTCTTATTAAGGAAACAAGCTCCACCTAGATAAATTATGTTGCTTTTATTATGCCTTTGTTCACAGTGTGTGCCAGGCGGGCACCAGTAGAGGATAAAGGAGAAGGAGGTCACAGAGAAACAACTCACAATGGACTTGGCACTGGCACACCCTAAGGCATGGAGTCTTCACCTTTAAACCCCCACAAGGAGGTACTGGGCTTGGCTGCAAGAAGAGCTCCAGGTCGTGGCCTCTACCTCATGCTGTCCACTGGTGGACACTTAGAGAATAAGAGTAGTCAAAACCGTAGCAATAGGTCAGGGCAGGCAGTGTACTAGCAAGGTCAGGATTCAGGCAGAGGTCGGTACAGGCAGAGAACAGGCAAGGTCTATAATCAAACATGGGTCAGAACACAGGTAAAACAACAGAATAAACACACCCCGGCACAGCAAGCTGAATACCTATAAACGGGCGCTGGACACCAGGCAGAGTGTATTTAAATAGGCCTAGAGCGTGAGCTCATACATGACACAATCCCGCGACTGCCTACGTTGCCACCCCACTGGTATATATGCATTGGAACAACAGGCCACACGCAACCAGGAGCCAGACCAGCAGGCAGCCATGACAAACGCTGGTGCAGTACTACCGAGGAGGAACGTGAGTGAGAGGTATTCCTAACAGTGTGTACTGTATGGTATAACCTAAAGTGACTAATATACAGAGCAAGGACAATTAGATCCATAACATATACACAAATGTTGTAGAAGCTATCAATAGTCTATATTGTTATATAACCTTTACTCATTTCTAGTCAAGTTCTGCCAAAAACAACTACACCCCTATTCCCCAGTCACTGTCCATTTAAACCACATCAAATACATCTCCACCATAACAAACATGTCATTTGAATTGGCACTCTTAGCACAGATTAGTTCATATTTGTATTTGCCAACAAACCTAGTTACGTTTACTGGAATTAAATGTAGTTTTTTTTTTTTTAATAAAAGCATTTTCATTAATAATAAAGAGTTCTAGATTTAAGCTCACTTACCTGTAGTCTCTACAATACCCTCAAGGATGACAACTATTTCAAACTGTTCTGTGTGAATGGATCTCTGTGAGAGCTCATAGAAAGGACTCTTTGCATCAATCACATGGCAGATTGTAAGTGGAGATACCAGAAAAAGTTGATCTGCCCCGGTACTGAAGCCTACATCCAACTCAAGTTGATCAAGAGGGAGAAACTCACCTTCAGGTGTCTGACGAGACTACACAGAGGAGAAACAAAAGAAAAACATAAGAAATTTGACATTGGCATAGCAGCTTCATCTAACATCTACATTTTTCTATTATCTGTCAAAGACAGGCATTCAGTTCCAGATTGAATTCATGCAGTATTAGCAAGGGTGTTAAAAAATAAATGCCACCTATTGTAGAATACTGGGCAAACACAATGTCTGTTCTTTAGGCTACTGATTTGTTAACGACATGCAAAGTAAAGAAGATACATGTAATGAATGTCTCTGGAATGTCAGAGACATTCATTACATTTTGCAGCTAATTTGGATGTTGGAGTCCGTCCGTCTCCCGAGCACCCAGTAAACAACACGATTACAGGTGTGAGTACTCTACTTCTTTAGTGAGATTGAGCAGTCTTGCCTGCATGTATATTGAAAGAAGATACATGGACAACATTTTATTTGCCTGTAGAGAAGCATGTACATAACAAGAGGATAAGCTAATGGACTGCTGGATTCTTGTTCCTTTAAAAACAGCCACCCAGTTCCTACTAGATTATATATTTACCTGAATAAAATACATTGTATGCTTCAATTTCATGACCTTCACTTTGCCTTGTTTTCTAATCTCTTCCTTTTTGATGACTGAGCTCTGCCTATCTGAGCCTCTCTAAAGCTGCAAGTGCACTTATTTAAATGCATAAAAACTAGAAAGCACTCTCTTTTCAGATCTTTATTCCAATCCAATAGACCCTCATTAAAGGGAATTTAAATGAAGATCATCATGTTCCTCAGGCATGAGTAAAATACGCTCTCATTTGAAAAATCAGGGGTCGCGTTTACTAGAAAGTGAAAAAAAAAGTCTAAGTGAATCTATATTTATTGTTTCTTTAAAGCAACATTTTTATCACAAAATGTATTCATTCTCAAAAATGGTTTAAGAGACTGACTAAACCAGATATGATACTCTATATCCTAATGTGCAGTTGGTCCAGTGCATTATTTATTGTTAAAATAGAACTTTTGGACAATCGGTTTTGGTGCTAATACTCCTAAGAGAAAAGCAAATGCTACACATAGGAGTTTTTATATTATTATTATTGCTCATAACACACAATTGTGGGCAAAATTTATTAAAATCAAAAGCATCGATATCATGATATCAAAGGGATTTTTACCACAATATCGATAGCATATCGATATCGGAATTTTACCGATATCACGATATCGATACTACTGATATCGCAATATTGAATTTTGGCCAAACCATTGATTTCAATGGCAGAATGGTCGAAATATTGCTATCGCGATATTGATATCGGTAAATTACCGCTATCGCGATATCAGTAGTTTACCAATTTTAATACATTTTGCCTTTTGTCTCCTACAAAAGAGGTAACCCTAGCATCAATATACAGACACATTACTACATCTTGAAGAAAGGGGAGGGGAAAAAAGGGATAATTACACAACGCTTCTGTTACTGGTAACAGAAATTTAAAGTAAAGTAAATGCAGCTGGTGCTAGGTGATCTGAATTCAACAGTCTTAATATGGAGAAACAGGGAGAGAAGGGGAAAGCAAGGGTTTCTCAGCCACAAAACACCAAAATTGTCTTGAAATTTAATTACTCTTAATAAGATACATAAATTAAAAATTCCAATTTTATCATGTTGGTTAACATAACAAAAAAGTGAACAATGTGATCACATGTAATGGCAGCGCTACAATATGGTACAATGCTCAAAAATAATAGTGTATATACCAAAAAATTTTACATAAAAAACCAAACAAATAAATAGAGCAGTTGTAGCTTCTTAAAATGGAAAGTCCAATAACTTCCAGTCAACTCTTCAAAAGATCAGATCCAGGAACCTATAAGAAGCGCAATAAATAGACACCTAATAGTGCCGCATCAATGATGAATGAATTCTTTATAGTAATAGCCCAAACGTGCATAAAAGCACTACAAACCTCCACATGTGAGGGTGAGAATGGAAAATGTCAAATGGATCACCAACAAAAACGGTGACAAAAACAATGTGCACAAAAAAGAGTGTTTTTATCTGCTTACCAGATGGTAAAGCAATAATGGCTTTAAAAATCCTGCCGGCAGGATTTTAAAAAGTAGAGACACAAGGAACTACCGACATACACAAGAATTTTTCCTCCTGATGAAGCCACTAGAAGCTGGTGAAACGCGTAGAGGAGTGAACTGTTCAGAGATTTTTATGAGCACATTTTATCCTTATTGAAAGTGAGTAGCCATTACCACACATTTTTAAATATAATAAATCAGTTTTACGCTATGAATGTTCCTTGTTGCATATGCTTTTGAGGAATATGCACTAAGAAGGCCACTGGAAATTGGCATTGTGGACACCCTGTTTCAAAGAGGATATCGCTGAGTTGGCCAGAATATAGTGGTTGTTTAAAGCCACTATTGCTTTACCATCTGGTAAGCAGATAAAAAGATTCTTTTTTGTGCACATTGTTTTTGTCACCGTTTTTGTTGGTGATCATTTCACATTTTCCATTCTCACCCTCACATGTGGAGGTTTGTAGTGCTTTTATGCCACGTTTGGGCTTATTACTATAAAGAATTCATTCATCATTGATGCGGCACTATTAGGTGTCTATTTATTGCGCTTCTTATAGGTTCCTGGATCTGATCTTTTGAAGAGTTGGTTTAACATAAATCAATAATTTATTGAAACACAAACAGGAAACTAAAAAAAAAAAAAAAAAAAACATGTGGAAAATAGTTGTGTGGTTACACCACTATTTACACTAATCACCAACATGCATTTCACCCTTTTATAAGGCTTTTTCAAGATTAGTAAATAAATTACTGCTATACACACTGCAACAGGCTCTGAATTCATCCTATGATCATGTGTGGTTAGATCACAGAGAATTGCATTTCCTGTATGAAAGGTCTACAGTGCCACACTGTGATCCCTAATGTAGCCCAAAAAGAAGGGAGAAATCCAAGGATGGATGGGCCTGTTTCGGACCTCTGCCCACTTCTAGGGGGAGCAGGTCCACAACCCAAAATAACAAGGTTGCTGTATGTGAGGGAAGAATTTTTTTTTCCCTTCACTGTCTGATAGAAGGAAAAAAAAATCTGTCAGACCACAGATGGTCCACAGATCTTAAAATCCGAAATATTGTTTTCTTCTGAATTCACCCATAATATTCCCATTTCAAGAGTAAAGCACCGGAGATGCCATTCACAAAGGATCTCATAAAGGATCATATCTTTGCCGGCTATCACCTCAAATGGTGTAAAGCTGGTGTGTCTATCTCACATCAACATCTCAGAAATAGCAAAAAATAACTTTCCTGAAATGGCCAATTATTGAATAGCTGTTGACACACTCACTGTCCATATTGGTGTTTCTGAGCAGGGTGATTGAATAGGTGAAACAATAGATTTCCGGCACTCCCGTGGGTAAAAACAACAAACTTTTATTTGATCAAGTTAAAAGCAGATCATAGTAACAAGGTTAAAATCAAAGGCGATTCCAGGCACCCCCTAACGCGTTTCGTGCTGGGCACTTAATCATAGGTCAGCCCAGCACAAAACGCGTTAGGGGGTGCCTGGAATCGCCTTTGATTTTAACCTTGTTACTATGATCTGCTTTTAACTTGATTAAATAAAAGTTTGTTGTTTTTACCCACGGGAGTGCCGGAAATCTATTGTTTTGCACATTTGGAAGGCTTCCATATCCTGTGCACCTCAGATCATGCAGCTAAGGATCGTTTACATGGATCATTTTTACTCCTAACCGGGATTGAGCGAGGACCATTACCAGTATTGATTGAATAGGTGATTGGAAAAGTTTTTTTATCCAGCTATATAAGTACAGGTATACAGGCATTGTGGGTATAATAATGGCATATTAGGTATTTCCAATCTAAAAATGTTTTGATCACAGAAATGATCAGAGCAAGAGTACAGAGAAACATTGAGATTTCAATAATAGCATAAATAATATGTTGCTGATCTTACATTGGTTGCTACATTCAGTATGATCCAGATATGAATGTCAAAGACAGTTTTTGATCTGTTTGTTTCACTTGTCCCCAGTCTATGGTCAGAGCAGGGGAGATATGATGAACGGAGAAATAAAGTCTTCTCTGATAGTGTTGAAGGGGAAGAATCACAATATACGTAAAGTATCAATCCATTATTGTGAAATTCCACACTAGCATCACTTTACACAGGGGTGTAAAGAAAATGTATCACTACTCACTCTACATCAGATGCACATTGTATGATGGCTGAACAATTTAGAATGCAACAATTGTAAATTCTGAGGGACAGAAAGTAGCGTATGTCAAAGACTGTAAGTTATTCATACACTCGTCAACATAGTCACTATTGTTCCCCAAATTAATTATAGAAACATGGTAAAATTGTTTGCATTCATTCATGCCATGGGGAGTCCATAAGAATAATCCATCTGCTTCCCTTTTTAAGTAAAGCTTATTCCAGATGGGATGGCCTCCCCTGATACCCAATGAAACTTGTTCCAAAGCCCGAACTCTCAGTAAACCAGGATCACACTTATGACACTCTAGGAAATGGCTTCTGGCTACTGAAGTCAATTTTTCTATGTGGATTTCATTGGGTGCCTGCCTGATTATGCTCGAGTGTTTTTGAGTCCTCTCATGGAACTGATGAGTTGTCATTCCTACATATTGTTTATAGCAGGGACATTCTAAGCAATAAATTACAGTTTCCATTTTCCATTTGATATAATCTCTTATCATATGTTTTGCCCCAAATCTGTCATTAATGGAACTTTTACAAATGAATTGTGCACAATTCACGCAATCCCCACATGTATAAGCACCCTTTGATGATGACATTACTACATCTCGCCAGCTGTTTTGTATTGATGGTGCTCTTAACCACAAGGTAGGCCTTGAAAATTTCCTGTGGATTATTCAGTACTGAGTCACCAATTTATCTGCATCTGTACAGATGGTATAAACTACCACAGAGAAAAAGCTGCATGATATGTGTTGCCTTATGTGATGCTTTTATTGATCATCTTTGAAGATAAGAAAATATGTGGGCTATACTTGTAATTAGTGATTGAACTGTGTCAATTGACATACACATATTAAACTACGTTGATGTCTCTTATAGTAGTAAGGCTGCTAAGGTGGATAAATACACAAATTCTAAAACAACATGTTCCTACACACATACTTTGGGGAAAAATCACAAAACAGGGGAAAACTTCCAATGGAGCCTAAAGCACTATCAGACGATTGCTTTGATCAAACTGTATAACTGGTACTGTTTGATGTGATCCACAAATTGGCATCCCAAGCTTGCAATTAGCCAAAAGCAAGGCTGTAAAGAGAGTGCTGAACAGTGAAATCTTGTGAAAACAGTCTAAGGCAATCAAAACATTGTCTTTATAAGCTGGCATGAGCAGGTCCACCACAACATTGTTGGATATCTCCCTCCAGGACTAAAACAAAATAGAACATGTTTAAGACTAGGGAGTGGTTTAAAAAAATCTACTTGGCAGAGACAGCACAGTCTCAAAATAAAACTGAATATGCCAACATTTGGTGGGTCATATTAGGGTCACCAACAATTAATTTCTTAATTTTATTCATCTCTGGGAGACCTGAAACCTTACAGTAATGTATCCAGGCCAGTACAGCAGAAAATAAGTCAAGATCATAGTACATTTCAGGGGAGAAATAACCATTTGGGTTAAGATCAATGAAGGGTGCTGCAAAGGACTTTGCCAGTGTTGTGACAATCAGATCAAGGATAAACTTTGGACAAATTATAGCAACTGGTGAAAGAAAGTAATTAGGCTCCTGGGTAGTGTCACAAGCAGCGCTTACCTCTTCTGCTGCGCTGCTCGTGTTCCCAGTGTCTGTGATGTCGGCAAGCACTGGGGCTGCATCTACCCCAGCACTTCTGGGTTCTCAGCCAATCATGGCCGGCTGACGTCACTTGTGACGTCAGCAAGCGAGGGATTTAAAAAGGTGCGCTGTGATTAGCACAGCGTTCAAATATTATTGTCATATGGATGTTAGGACTTGGTTCAATTAGATCAGCCTGGCGTTTGGTGCTATCTGCCTGTCTACTTGTCTATCTATTGTAGGACTGAGTTCTCTACAGATCAGTCTGGCTTCTGGTGCAAGTATCTGCCTGCCTGCTTATCTATGCTTTGTTACAGCCTGCTCCTGCAAAGAGTTACAGCTTCTTTTAGGGATTATCTCTATGTGCCTTGAGCTGTTCCAGGTTGCTGCCAGGGGCCAAGTGAATTCCACCTGCCACCAGTGGGGGGTTACTCTGAGGGTCGCAACCTGGGAGGTGCCTGCCGCAAAGGCCATTCCTGGCCCTCCTTAGAATCCGTGCCTCAGGGTTCACCAGAGTCAACTCCTACTGTGGTACAGAGGATCCACATCTTCATTAAAGTCACGTTATCCTATTCCTCTCACTCCCTGTTTGCTTCACGTCTGCGCAGTACACCTTAGTGCTTCCAGAAGGTGTACCACCTTATACTATTTCCTTCATGTTTAGTGCGCCTTAGTGCTTCTAGAGGTGTAACGGGTTCTAGGTTCGCTATAGAGCCTCTATTGGTGACCTAGTTCCTGTAGTAATCCCTGTGTGTTTCGTTACCCATGACAGGTAGAAAGTATCACTGTACTTCATCCTGAGGTAAAACAGGTGAGCTGACACTGAACTGAATATCCACTTGTGAATAATTGTTCAGTAGGTAGTGTTGGGCTAGCGTAGAGGTTCTTCTTTCTTGCAGATTCTATTCACATGGGTTATGTGATGTAGAAGGTCTGATGTAAAGGACTTTTATTTTAGCACAGGTGAGTGTAAAGTTTTGGAGGGATCCATGACTGCCGAAGCCAATATGTAACATTCTGCATCTTAGATATAAATACAATAGGGGGAGTTTCTACGGCATCATAGTTGAATACAAATGAGTTGCTAGCAGGAATTTGTTGGCAAAGGGGAAGCTCAAACTAAAGGCAGAATAAAGCAGAACTGAACAGAGAGGTAGTGTCAGAGAAAAGGAACATTTTGACTGTAAAGCACCAAGAAACAAAGCTACCATCTTTCTGGCTGAAACCACTGCTAGGGAACAGAATACTGAAACTGCTATGGCTCACACTCTGGATAGTGTTGCCTAGCAACATGCTCCAACTGTGATATTGTGGTAGCAAGAAAGCAAGTCAGAAGCAGATACCAGGAGATAGGCTAGTGGCTTCCATGCAGTTGGAAGTCAGCAGTGCAAATTGAATCATGATAGGACTGGAGCTGCTTCTGAGTTTGTGAAAGCCTAAACAAGGAATTAAGGTAGGGTCACAACATGCTTAGTTACAAGACAGAAAGCAGAGTACAAGATATATGAGAATGGTGCATATATAGCTCTATACTGGATTTGTAATTTACCACTTTGTGAAAGGGATAACTTTGCAGCAGTCCAACACAATAAATGAAGAAAACTCAAAATAAGACAAAATTTTTAGTTTTAAAAAACATTTTCTATTGCCATGTTGAGAACTACTTTTTGATGCACTGTTTTAACATCGAAAAGTTGTTTTCCATCCTATAAAAATCCATGGAAAGCTTTATATACGCCCCTATCAGTTTGCAGGATTGACAGGTGAAGTATAAAAAAAGGTCATTATAAATTTCACTTATCTAAGAAGCATAGTGAAAGCAAAACACATTTACAAAATATTTCCTTCATTCTCCACTTAGTTTTCTGAAGAAGAGCCTTTTCCTATAACCATCCTTAACCAATCAGGAACCCCAATGTGACAAGAATTCCTTTTCGAGTTCTGCAGCTAGCAGTGTGCAGAATTTGATCAATTTGATGTTTGTCTCTTCACAAATTGTTCTGCTATTGTTCAATTATTTATTCATATTTAAAAGTACTGCACTTTCATAATAGAGACAAATAAATTCTAGGATCCCTAGCATCCATATTTTGATAGATGGGGTTATTCACTAAGGTGCGAATTTGACTGTCGAATTCTCAAACAGCGGATTCCCATAGCAAATCTGCGACAATTTCCCCATTGTAAATTCGCGACAATTTTTTAAAGCTAACAGTGCGACAATGTTCACATATTAGAGTCACGACTGTGATAATATTCTCATTTTAAAGACTTAACTGCGACAGTAGCAACCTATTCTGACTGCCTTTAGTGAATAACCCCCTTGCAGTCGCATCTTTATAATGAGAATATTGTCGCAGTCGTGACTTTATTATGGGGATATTGTTACAATCTTAACATTAAAAAATTGTCGCGACTTTACAATGGGGAAATTGTCGCGGATTTGCTATGGAATCCGCTGTTTGCAAATTCGACAGTTGAATTTGCACCTTAGTGGATAAGCCCCGGAAACTCTATGGAACAGTATCAAGATCTCCATAGAATCAGGAAATATGATTACAGCAAAGGTGCTCTTTTGCACTTGTAGGAAATGGAAATAGTTTTACTCCATTTCCTACCAATATTATATTCTTAGAGTGTTTAGCCATAAGTATGGCTTAATATGTAATTGTTAGGAATGTGGCACTGCAAGGAATCATACTTACCGGTGTTCATTCCAGCGGCGGTTCCCTCTCGCATTCTGTGCCTGTTTCCCAATCATTGCCTGTGTATAAAATTATCAGCCTGTTCCAGTTCTTCACTCCTGCTATTCCAAGAAAACTATCCTCTGCTATTCCTAGTAGTCTGACTTCTGCAACTCTACGTAACCTGTTTGCAGCTACTCTCTATAGTCTCACCTGTGCTCTAGCTGTCCTCCATTTTTGAACCACCACTGAACAGCTACATTAGGAGCTGCGACCTGGGTACTCTCGGCAGGTGAAGACCAGGAAGTACCTTAGACTCTACGCCTTAAGGTTTGTTAGTGCCAAGTTCTCTGTGGTTTCTATTAGTAGCCTCTTGGTCCGCAATTTTCTAGTGACCTGTTAGGATTGCTGGGAATACTGTTTGGAGAAGGAGGTAGCAGCCGAAATACTGAACAAACAAACAGACGCTAGGGCGCGGAATCTAAGGAACCCCCGGTATTCGCCTAGAGCCCCCACAAGGAGGTTAGGACTTCGCTGCGGAGGGAACCCAGGTCGCGGTCCCTAGGACTGAGTGTAAGAACAAGACCACAGAACCAAACGAGCAGGTGAACCAGGCAAGCTGAACTGAAGCAATGGCTGTAGCAAGGCAGGATACAAATGGCTGTAGCAAGGCAGGGTACTTGTGACAAGGCAGGGTACTGTGAAAAGGCAGGGTACTGACAAGGCAGGGTACTGTGACAAGGCAGGATACTGATTGACAGGGACAGGCATAGGCTAGGAAGGGAAACCTATAATCAGGCGCCGGACCTTTCTGACAGGCTCCCTTATATAGCCAGGGAGCCTGTCAGATGATCGCGCCTTAGCAATTCAAAACTCGCGCCGCCGCGACGTGTGCACTATGACGTCATTGCACATGTGCGGCGGCCGCAACCCGGAAGTCCCGCGGCGCCGCGATGCCCGACGCTGGAGCGGACCGAGCAGGTAAGTATTAATCCTTACAGTACCCCTCCTCTCATGGGCAACCAACGGGGGCCCTTTTTGGCTTTTCAGGGAAATGCCTGTGGAACAAACGGACCAGTCGAGGTGCATGGACTTCGGAGGCAAACACCCAAGATC
>WMED01002371.1:0-18601 GCA_019650415.1 Pipa parva
CAGCTCCTGAATTGTCCCCCCCAGCCCAAGATTGCCCTACAGAGCCACCAGTTCCTCTGCAGGTTTCCAGATAGCTCCGTAGAGCTACCAATTCCTTTTACCAAGAAACCATACTTTTTCTGTTAAAAATAGTGACAGTTTTAAGAGAAAATATAAATTAATTTTTTTTTTTACATATTTCACCCAAAATAATATGGAAGCAAAAAAAAAAAATAATGACAAGTGAGACATTGCATGTTAAAGCCCAAAGTGTGCTGAAAAAAACAATATATAATTTTCCTGGAAATTATATTGCTTTCCCTGCAAAATCTTTGGTAAAACGCATACAGCACAAAACGCTTAAAAACAGCTTGGCAATACGGGGTGCACGGAAAAAAATCAACTGGCAGTTAAAGGGTTAAAATTGTTTAGAAGTTTACAACTTATGCAGAAGCAAATTTTTCAAAAGTTTCCCTGATATCTTGCACTTTCTCCATTTTGCACTAGTGTTTTTCTAAGTTTACATATTTTTTTTCTAAATAAAATATTTGGGTCTCTGTGGTACCTGCTGTTTTACTGTTGCCACATGATTTGCTCCACAAGGGGGCCCACTGAGGCTCTGTCGCCCAAGGGCCCATAGAAACCTGGAGCTGGCCCTGTGTTCAGGTAATTCTATTCCTTTAATGCCAATATCACTAAAATATCCATACTGCAAACCTAGCTGATAATAAATTAGTTCAGCTGTGCATTGCAGGGCTGCAGAGAATCTACTGCATATGTATCAAAGTATTTTGATAACCCTATTGTACTCGGCATACAAAAAGTGTTTCATTTTAAATAAGTCGAAGGCAACCTTTAAATGCAGGAATAGTTTCTTCTGTTTGATTTGAAGAGAATTCAGTATTTCTTTATTCTTGATTTATCTGACTTCAATGTCAGATTTCATTGATAGTTTTATCATGACTTTATAGTTATTTTGTATTTGTCCCTAATTAGGGACTGAGCATGTGCAATGTCTACAGTACAGCCAAACATAGAGCCACCCAGCTGACAACTTCACAGGTGTTTATCCTTTGTCTCATTGGGCTACTGTACATCTGGATATGTTTTGCAGTTTTTTTGCATAAGGTTCTAAGGCCCATAAGGCTTCTAGCTGAAATTATTTTAGGCTTTAGTTCCCCTTTAAGGAGTATGACTAGATGCTTATAATGATAGTCTAAACACCTGTTATTGGGTGCTGTGGACCGCGCTGATTTATCCAAACTAGAGTTCAGTGACATCACTGCCAGGGTAATGGTGCTGCCCTTCCTTGGCAACTTGAAAGGTATGTCATAACTTAACACACCATTTAATAGAAATATGCCAAAACCATCCTAGCCACAGGAGACCAGTAAAGGTAAGAAGAGGACAATATTTGTGAGAAAACGAAACAGGCTTTCCAATGAACTACTGGATATAGCCTAAAACAAGCTGTTACTGTACTGACTGCATAAGGAGAAAAGTAAACTCCTCCGTATATAACCTGATATATATAAACCTTCTGAAGCACACATTTATAGCAAAAATATAATAAATAATGTGAATCACCCACTTGGAAATCTTACTTTTTATTGGACAGTTTTAAACTATATCTCCATTGTCTTTACATGACATTTTGTAAATAAATCTATATTAATCTGTTATATGCCCAACAGTTTGGACACATTTCCTTCATGTTTTTATGTATTCTAAATCCCACACATTGTTAGTGTGAATCATACTTGGGTAGTGGCAGGGCACTCCCATTTTAATTTTTCTGATGGATTGTCATCATAAAGCTGCTTGCATAATTGGCAGGTGTGCTCTTAGGAAATGTGACATGCACCGCTGATGTTTGTTTCCATGCCTTAAAGCTATAATATACACTGAACAAATCCACTGAAATGTATATTGAATGTCTACTGAAAAGTAGACATTGAGAGGTTGTTTAATACAAGACAGTGCTGTCTTGTTTTCTGCTAGAAAGATAGGCTGTGTGTCGTTCTACCCTTGTATGGAAACTATGTGAAAGAAATATTATAACTTTGAGTGCATTTTGCTTTGAGAATGTTTTGTATTTTGCCAGTTTTGATGGTCTCTGATACTTTCATGAACTCAGAAATTCAGTATTCACTGTGAAGACCACATTATAATTGTATTTAATAGTTGGTTTCATTATCTTCTGTGAACCTGTCAAAACCATTGTGCAGCCATAGAATACAAAGGTTAGCATTGTACCTGATATCTGATAGCAGATCATACCCCACAAGATTCATATTACTATGCTATTAATATAAGTTAAACTTAAGAGGAAAAATGTGCATAGACAGAACTTTTGGGGACAGGAGACTCATTCAGAAATGTTTAAAAATAACAACAGAAGCTATCAGACTAGATGCCAAATGAGAAATCTAAGCCAACCTCCATTATGCCCATATCAATAGTAGTAATATGATATTTGAGTAGATTTGGTATTTAAATGAGCTTAATACAGTAAGAGCAGTAATTCTATGGAAAGCCCTCACTAAGGAGGTTGTCTTGGCAGATACAGTTGAGCGTTTCAAGAGAAGGTTTACATATATATAAGTCAAGCTACACACAGAATACAGATTCTAACTGTAATGTATTTATATAGTGCTGACAAGCTACACAGCACTTTACAGAGATTAATCATTCACTTCATTCCCTGCCCTGTAGAACTTACTATCTAGTGAAACAAAATGGTCATAGTTATCTATTTCCCCATATCTAACTGTACACTGTCTACTAATGTGTATGTGCTAGGGATTCCATTTAGTGTTCTTCAAACACACTCTAGTGTCAATGTTATGATAACATTCTTATGTGGAATTACTTCAACAGGTTAGTCTGCCTTAATTATAATGTGAATTAGTTCCACCCTAGATAATATAAGCCTGTGTAGGAGGTGGGTCCTTGTCCTTTGACCACATGGTGCTGCAGTAGCAAGAACTCCACCCTCCTGGTAGGGATCCTGGAAGAAGATTTTGAAAAGGGATGTATGGCAAACTAGATCACCTTTAGTGGTGAGAATATTCAGGCTAGCTTATCTATCTGGGTAGCCCAATACCTCTTTATGATTGTAGTGAGATAGGTGCCTGGTATATACTGGTCAGTAAGATTGGATACACAGTTTAGGGATTCACAATGGTGGACTTGGGGACCAGAGATTAGCCTGAAAGAACCCTGAGAGGTCCATCAAGTAACAGGAGCTTCCAAAATCCCCCTAGGACTCCCATACTGATATACATAATATTCTAGGGGTAATAATACATTGAAACTGTTCTGTATAGAATTGTGTCTTATGATATGATTGTGCTTTAGTTGGATGCATAAATTATTTAATATATAAAATAAACTTATACTTTGCTTTTCATCCTGTTCCTGTTCAATAAATGTGTGTGTCTGTTTTATGCAAAAAAACCACTTGTGTCCTTGAACCACAAGAACCACTTGTGTTATTTTATTAACTGGATAAGTGCACCACATATCAAATACTGTTATATGTGCTCATCTATTAAATAATCAAGGCCTGTCCCCTGAGGTGTATGATGCTGCTAGCCTGGTTTGAAATGCAGAGTTAATGGCAGCATATTAAAGTGCACCTGTCACCTCAAAACCAATACTAATGTAGGTTGTAGTAATGAAATGACATTTTTTAAAATATAAATGTATAAAAAAATGTACCTTTTATACAGCGTTTCTCTCTGTCATCTTTTCTGTCAGCCTGCCTTTTCTTTTTCGAGTGTCGGGTGGGCAGGGCTAAATAATAATTGACATTACAGCATCTCCAATCAGATCTCTTAAATCACAATCTAGCAGGGATCTGATTGGAGGGGCTATAATGTCAATCATCTCTTCAATATCTCTTTGGTGTTATCTCTTCAGTAGCTTTAGGTATTTACAAAAATGTCTATTTCAAGCTCCATTGTCTGACTTAATATATTTTTCTAAATTACACCATAATCCTACTGTATTTTTCTGTGGAGGAAGTGCTTATGGCTCTGTATGTCATTTGTTTTAGTTCCTGAGGATAGTGACTCTGTCCCTCTCTCACTTAAATCTCCTGTCTCCTGTTGTTTGTCTCTCTGGTTGCACAGTCTATTTGTGTCCATTTCTACTGCTCAGTCAAATGTATCTGAGCAAAAGTTATTAAATGAAGAAATATTGTAAGTGTTGCATTCTGTGATTTATTTTGCAGTGATATGGGGTAGAAGGGTTGTAATTTTGCACCCTTATTGCATTATATTTAATAATAGTATTATATTATATATTATTACATGTGACTGCTATCCACTATAGTTTGGTAGATAAGCAACAGTGAAGCCAAATCTGCTTTAAAAATTAAATTAAAATCTGTAATGTCTGAGAAGTGTTGTGCTGTAAAAGGTCTGAGATAGCCTGCAGGTAACACTAACTTGCTTTTCCAGTCATTGGTTTCATTAATCCCTGTAAAAATGTTTCAATGATATTCAAAATGTGCATGGAGTCAGTGCCTTCTAAAAGTGGTAGGTACCAACTCAAGATCTTTTATTGACTAGATTAGAGAGGTGTATGAGGGTTATTACATTTATAATGATATAATTTACTGCTCAGCACTTGTACTTAAGAAGTTTTGCAGAACTGATCTTATGCAAGACTTTAAGTTAAATTTTATTATTAAGTATATTGTAGACCAGTGGTTCTCAACCTTTTTATTGCCGTGACCCTATAGTATAATTCCCTGTGATTTGGCAACCCCCATTTATTAATAATTATTGGGCAACCCCATTTAATCCTTATATTTCCAATGGTCTTAGGCGACCCCAAGCAAATCATCATTCAACCCCAAATGGGGTCGCGACCCACAGGTTGTGAACCACTGTTGTAGACAAACATAGTAAGTTTGCAAGATAGCATGTTCTGTTGATTTGCATGGGTTAGACATAGTGAAGTATATTATGTTACAATAGGGGTGGTGCTACATGAAAGGGGAATAAGGAGAGGGATTATGGCTTGTAAAAGTATCAAAAATGTTTGACGTATAATACATTGTATCTGAGGCTGTGTGTGATTGGCACTGTACCTTGCTTTGTATATAATATGAACTGTGCACTGTGTCTTGTTAGAAGTATGATATGGAACTGTGAGATGTTTCTTGGGCAGTATTTTTGAGTATGCCTGATGGGCTCCCTGAACTGAATTAAGTAATATGTCTGGTGAAAATAGTGTGTACTCTAATTTGCCATGCCTACAATGCAGAAGCACACTGACCCTGTATTTGTGGGTAGGACTGCTGGGAACTGGCATTGAATGTGTGTGTATACAGTATATTCAAACAGCACTGTATCCTGTTATAAGTGTGATGGATATTAAGGTATAAAGCAGGGTATATGGAGCTATAGCATTGTAGTTTTGTGCAAGTATAATGAACAATCTAGCATTCTATTTATTACAGAATGATAATGACATTATCAGTAATATTGTAATTTAAGGGACTTAATTCATGCTAAAAATAAATTTCATTGTTTCCTATAACTCTGACCACAACAACAGTTTGTTAAAACACTAGTTCCTCTCTCACATTGTATACTTCACTAGTCAGAGGTGAGACACGCAATGTTGATGGAAAAAAATGTCTATAGAGAATGAATATATATTGTCCTGTAGGAATGTGGCTTTTCAAAGCAGGTGTGGTCAGAATGTTTCCTTCTTGCTCAAATCTATTTACTGGCATGTTTTCTTGTAAGTATATGTGTTGGTAGCCAGGATAATAGCTTGTCTATGAATGCTGCATGTGACCCTCCACTTGTCACTTTAAAAAAATCTGCCTGATGAATCTCCATTAACTTATGATGTTCAAACTGCTTAATGACCTTAAAGTGCACCTGTCACTTAAAAACTAATACTAATTTAGGTTCTACTAATGTAAATATTTATGTACCTTTTATACAGCATTTCTCCCATCTTCCCTGTCAGCCTGCCTTTTCTTTCCTGAGCTGGGCAGGGCTTAATGATTGACATTATAGCTCCTCCAATCAGATCCCTTAAAGCAGCAGTTCTCAACCTGTGGGTCGTGACCCCTTTGGGGGTCGAACGATTCTCTCACAGGGGTCGCGAACACTCTGTGAAGTCAGATGAGACCGCATATCCCTTTATGTAAGGGTTCCTGCGTGGTGACGATGGGCCCGAACGTCATCACATGACAAATGTCACACATGATGTCAGCCCAGTGGGATCGCGGACTCAACTAGGTTGAGAACCGCTGCATTAAAGTGCACCTGTCACCTGAAAACACTATTACTAATTTAGGTTCTATTAATAAAATCTTTATCTCTGAGCATAACTTCTTTATTTTCCAACACAGAGTATGTTCTGTCTACCCTTAAATGTGTTTTAAAGTCCACCTGTCACTTCAAAACTAATAGTAATTTAGGTTCTACAAATGAAATAAATGTTTTTGTAAATATGTATGTATTAAGAACAATGTACCTTTATACAGCGTTTCTCTCTGTCATCTTCCCTATTAGCCCGACTTTTCTTTCTGAGTTGGGTTGGGCGGGGCTAAATGTTGATTGAAATTATAGCTCCTCCAATCAGATCCCTACTAGATTGTGGAGGAGCTATAATGTCGATCATCATTTAGCCCTGCAAACCCAACTCCAGAAAAAAAAGTCAGGCTGACATGCAAGATGACAGAGAGAAACGCTGTATAAAGGTACATTTTTAAAATGCATATATATTTACAAAAAATATTTATTTCATTAGTAGAACCTAACCTTAGTATTGGTTTTGAGGTGACATTTGCACTTTAAATCACAGTCTAGCAGGGATTTGATTGGGGGAGCTATGATGCAATATGGGTACCATGGCCCTCAATACAAATCATCCTGCACACCACTTTCCAGTATGCAGTATGTTCCAAATCTTTTGACTGTTTGGGAATTTTATTTTACATTAGCAGTAATATGTTGTTTACAGCTACATTTTTTTATACTATATTTAAAATATTGTGTGTTTGTCAACATCAATAATAAAATCTTAAAGTTAAAAATGCAGAATGTGTAGGTATATCGTTCCTGTTGGCCACAAACTTTCAAAGCATTATTCATTGATTTAGTCTATTAACCTTTTGGTTTGTCTGACACTTTTCTTATTTATACAATTTATGTATACATAGTGCTGTTTTGTGCATACAGCATTGCATTTTGTTTTGTACAAAATACAAGCTTGTTTGCAGGGCCGGTTCTACCTATGGGGGATGTGGGCGACGGCCCAGAGCGCAATCTATCTACGGGGCGCTGTCGCCCACATCACCTATATCTAAATTTGATCTCCTCCCCCCCCTGAACGCCCCCCTGCCCTGTGACACCCATTCCCCCTTGTTCCACACCCTCCACTCACCTCCAACAGCGTTCCAGTGACGCACCTCCTCTGATGAGGTAAGTTGAATGCGACAGCGCTCCTTACTGCTTCGGGTCTTGTCAACTGTATTCGGCAGCTGCCGGCAAGACCCGAACATCTAAGGAGGGCCGTCACATTCAGCTTACCTCTTCAGAGGAGGTGCGTCGCTGGAACTCTGTTGGAGGTGAGTAGAGGGCGCTGGGCAAGTGGGGGGGGGGAAGCGGCACGGGGCAGGGGGTGTTGCGAGGCGGGGGGGGTGGGGGGTGGTGGCCCAGGGCGCCGATAGGGCCAAGACCGCCCCTGCTTATTTGCATAAAATACAGCTTTGTAGAAAAATACATTTTTGATTTTGGGACCCCAAAAGTCTATTAAACTACATAATAAATTTGAAAATTTACCTAATAGTATATGTAGAGACATATTAATTTTTGTTTTCAAAATTTTTTTGTGTAGCACCAAACATTTGATTCACTAAATGACCGGTGAACAAACGGTGCCCCCATATTGAGTACCTGTTCCAGGATGCTGGAACTTAAAAAATTCTTAAGCTTATTTGAACACCATTTCCCAGCTTTGTTCTAGGATGCTGAGGATCTCTGTACATTGTTGTATATAGACTTCCTATAATATACTCATGTAACCTATATTGTATATTTTAATCAGTATTTTAACACTTTTTCTTTTTCTTGTTTTTTTTCTTTTCTTTGTTATTTTCTTTTTGTTTTGATTGATTTTTATACCAGGAGAAAATAAAGAGATTTTTACAGTTCTCAAACCATGGAAGTGGATAAACATTCTGTATGGGGAGCTTTAAAAGAAAAGACTCGCCCTTTAATTCATAACCTGACTAGAAAAAGTAGGAGAAATTCTGGCAAGGTATTGGACATTCGGAAACGGCATCAGCTTGGTCATCGAATGAGTGTCTCTGTACCTAATATGAGAGAAATAGGATGTATGACCCAAGAGGAAAAGGATTATGTAGATGCTCAAATATCTGAAAACTCAGTCTCTAACCGCCATTCATCTGCCATGGAGTTCCAAAGTAGACAAAAAGAATCCAGAGAAACCACCACCTGTACAGGACTAGATAAAGTAAATGTAGAAATTGTCGTAACTGAATCTGATGTCCAAGAGTCTTCACAATCAGAAGACACTTGTGAAGCTAATATCCTAGCCTTACTACAGAAGGAATGCATGACTGATGATTTTTCTGATGACAGCCGTGAGGTATGTAACACCTTTTCATTGAGGACTTTCAACAAACAAATGTGTACATACTGTGTTTTACATAATCATCAATATTTACATTTTTTTCCCCCATTTGTTTAAAAGACACTAGATTTTTGGAGACTGTTATAATAATTGTAAAAATATATGTATTAAATTATGAAGAATAGAAAAAGTGCATACGTCATAAAAACTAGAAAACGGAGGGTTTTGTATTTCAAACACTATCTGGACTTCTGCTGTGCATTGTAGAATCTAGTTGCATTTCTGTTAGACTGGACTTTAAAAATTATTTTTCACATGAAATGATTGTATTTGTGCATGGTTTCCTGGCTATATTAAAAGGGGCCCACCAGAACACAAGAGACTGGGGTCCACTAAGCTAAAGATTTTTTCTTGTCTCTTAGTTCCCCTATTTAATCCCTGTTATTTAATTGTATCCTACTTTCTCCCTGTACCTATAAACCTTTATCTTTTTTTACATTACCCTCAAGATATGTTATGATGAAACTCAGGAGACTGCTGGGTGTCTCTGTGTGCCAGTCTGAGATTGCAGTCAACCACTATGGGCCAAATGGTTTTTTTGTTTTTGGTTTTTTTTTTTTTGCAAATGTTTTATAAGTTTTGTGAATTTTGCTCGATGTGCAATAAAAGTGTCAGGATTCATTAGCAAATTAACAAAGATCCATAATGGCAGCCATGAGGTGCATAGGTGCTGATTTGTTGCTTTATAAGGCCAGGGTCACACTGGTGTGTAAGTGTGTGACATTTAAAAAAGAAAAACAAAACAAAACAAAAAAAAACATTACACTGGTGTATTTTCGTGTCACTTTTCTTCCCTGTGTGACCGCTATTGTTCAATGCTTATTGCTACTAATCCGGTCGCATTGCTTGTGTTCATGTCCATACGCTCATAAACGCAACATGAAGAATTTTGGTGCATGTTCCTTTCTATGAAACACTAGTGTGGCAGTGTATGTGTAGTGGTCATTACTTTCAGCGTTATTTTTCACAATGTGTTTTTTTGCAATGCACTTTTTTTTTTAAAAAAACAACATGAACCTATACACCAGTGTGATCCTGGCATTAGACTGGCAGACCCTGTACTTTTTGAGCGATGCCTAATATATCAGTGCTATGTAAATAAAAAGTGACTTTTATGTCCCTTATTAGTACTAATTAAATACTGGCTGCTGTTCTTGTAGACTTTTAAAGATAAGGTAATACTATTATTGTGGCTGAATGGGACTGCATATGTGTAACTATGATTTTTGAGAGAGAAATTAATGTAATTTCCAGGAAAATTGTGTATGTGCCAACGTCATAGATTTTTCATTTAAAACTGGCCCTTAGCACTGCTATACCCTTCAGCAGTGCTTTTTTTGTAAAAAAATATTTGCCGGTACACATTTCTGATTAATTTCTCATTATTCAGTACTGTACTCTGTACGCTCATTTCAATCAAAAACTATGTAATTCAGATTGAAAAATAAAAATAAAAAATGACTAATACTGTATAAACGTTTTTTCACTTGCTAAATATGGTTTTCGTATTCCTTAACTGATTTACCTAGGCTGTATTCTATAAGAAACGCCAAATTTTAACCATATTTTCATCAGCCATGACGTCTCGAGTTCATTCTTTACTGTTTCTGTCAATGGCTGATCGCTGACCTCCAAGTATCCAAGAGTCAATGTGCTTTTTATCATTAACACTAGCTGATGCAGGTTCGATAGTTGAAGAACCAGTGGCCACATTCTGCTCTATCATCTGATTTGTTTGTCTCCATGTCTGTTCGGGGTCTTTTGCGTGACGGAGCCTGAGAAATAATGCGTTATTTTATCCATAAACTACAAGTTTCACGAAGCAAAACCTGCGACCGCCCAACCGGATATACGCCAACGTCAAGTGCAGGTCACACTACAAATTGGTATGGCCCCGTTTGGGCCATTATGTCAGCAAAAATTGTATTATTATGTCAGCAAAAGTCTTTAGATTTTCTGGTACGCCGTACCACCGCGTACCGGTGCAAAAAAAGCACTGCTTATATCCATGAAAGAGACACAGTTTGCAAACACTGCACTCTTCACCATCACACCAATAAAACACAGGACACTTAAAGATCACAAAAGTGTATACTTTCATAATCTCTGCTCAGTATCCTGAAAAGCACTTTAGACACTGGAAGGCATTCAGTACTCTCGCCCATTACAGAGGTCTGTCGTTTTATCATTTACAGGCAGCTGTCGTCTCAATAATGGGCTTCCCCTTTCTGGAATCAATCCAGAACCTATTAAACATTTATACAACTCAAACACTCATCAAAGTTACATATTACAGAAAAGCGTCACAGCCAGAAAAGGCCACTAGCACCATAACACCATCCAGTCAGGTGGATCAATAAATAACAATTCTTACAGCAATTCATACATACAAACCAGCAATCTTTGTCTATGAACAAATAGAATAATTTTAGGCACATTTTGGAGGACATCTGCCACCTTCCTCAGGTACAAAGGTATACAGGTAGATCGGCAGCTTTTTTGTGTCTCACATAAACTTTCCACTGGGCCTCAAAAGTAAAGCCTGTCCCAGAGTGTAAGAACCTCTGGCCTAGTCAGTCAGAAGACTGATTGGAGAGATAGATTATGGGGTTACCATGGTGAATTTGTAAGAATACAGATTAAACCTATCAATTTTTGTTTTGTAAATTAAACGTTTGATTTTTTTTTCCCTCAAATGCTTCAATTAAATGTTAGCAGCAAATTGTTGATAACTAAAACTTCCAAATCCCCCAGCGGTGACAATTAAATGTTACACGTTCACACTGGAAGTTTTTCAGACCTTGGGAAAGCCAGTACAACAATAAATCTGGAGCCAGTAATAGTAAATAAACATGCAAAACACCTTCTCATACCGGATCCCACAGTGCCAGCTGCCGCTCGCTCATCTTGCTGAAGCCGGTGGTGAATATTTTGCCGTCGGCCATGAAGATGGCTTTGATCGGTCGGGCCCCTTCGTGTGCCCCACTTTTCTCCTAGTTTGTTTGGTTAGCAGGTTAAATCAACCACGGCAGATGAAAACACAAACACGCAGGCATGTTAGTATCACGCCAAAGGGGAGAGGTAATAAGTTTAGAATCTATCCTTTAATAATACTAGCAAGCTTTGCATGGCTCAACCGAACCTGCAATCAATTATAAACTTAAAAGAACAATAACATAGCCTAATCATATTGTAACATTCATAGTTATACTATATATATATATATATATATATATATATATATATATATATATATATACACATATACATACAGGGGTGTACGTAACTGTCATAGGGTCCCACAGCAAAAGGCACAGAGGGTTTCCCTGTGTTTCAACTCAGTCTCAGACATTACAGCTGGGCTCCAGGCTGGTGCATGTATATTTATGTGAACATATGTATGCAGCTGGCAGCACATGGAATAGAAAAAGCACTACATTGTTCTCTTATTTATACCCGTAATACCAGGAAAAGAAAAAAAGCCCAATTAGGATTGCATTTATTCCTTCTTACACTACTGGTAAAAAAAGTTTTATGTTGAATTTCTGATTTGTATTATTTAAAATTTTAAATGTGGTTGCAGCCATCTTCTGTTCTGTAAATAAACCTCACTTAGGGGGTAATTCAGCAAAGAGCGAACTTACCCTCTGAGTCCTGCATGCGGACATTAGCGAACGCTTTAAAGGGATTCCAGTCTCAGCGAGGCTGGCGAGGCTCTATTCGAGATGCCTCGCGAGACCGGAATCCCTTTAAAGCGTTCACTGATTTCCGCGTGCAGGACTCAGTGAATGCGTGACAGCCTCTGCGTACTGATGCGAAGGATCGGAGGGTAAGTTCGCTCTTTGCTGAATTACCCCCTTTAGTCTTATTGTTTACAAAGGAACTTTATATAATACATATTCATGAAGTGCCCCAGAAAGTGGAGCCTCAGATAATACATATTTACGAAGTGGTATAAAACTGAAAATGAAAATTATAATATATATATATTCATTGGGGGCCCCAGAAAGCCCAACTTAAACCAATAAAAATCTGGAATCCAGGTTCAAAGATGATATTTTTAGGAGCACTACATAGGAAAAACTGCCATGGCAATCCAAATAATTTTCTTTTTCTGGCATTACTTATTGCAGGGGTACTAATGGAGAATTTAAGTATTTTCTGTTTATCCCATCATCTAAATGGGTTGGATTTGCAAAAATAGGCATACATTGGCCATGACAGACACAGGTGCAAAAGCTGGTACCCTCTCCACAGGTGCAAAAGCTGGTACCCCTCTCCACACAGTGTGCTTGTAATGTGTGTGCACAAGCTAGTAGAGGGCACCACAGCCACTGATTAAGACTGTGGCTTTCAGCAGGGCCACAGGGGTATATAGTGTCCTGGGCCACTAAAATAGAATGGCTGTTAGTGGAGGTGACTTGGCACTGGGCCCTCTTCTGCCATGGACTTGGTAGCAGCTGCCTCCCCTATTTATACTCCCCTGTTTACAAAGAAAGTCTGTGTAAAAAGGCATACCCAGTGAGTCAAGGTCATTATTATAATAAGCATGGTAAAGAGAGATTAATTTCAAAAGCTTGCAATTTAAATTTGTCAAGGGCCAGTGACGGAAATTTACTGCTCTCTATTGGGCTGTCAACTGCAAGTCCCAGGACAAAGAGTGACGTCATTATAAACAGCAAGATGGCAGGCAAGAATTTTAAAATAAAGGCCCTTTATAATGGAAGGCGGTGAAGCATGTTCCTCAATTAACTAATGTTTATTATCTCCCCTTCCTACACACTAGTCATTCATAATCCATAGTGAACATCAAAACATGTTAGCTACATTGAATTACATTGTGAGGATTGTTCTTATCTGTCTCGCCAATGATAGAGTCATAATGTTAGGGCAAGTTAAACAGAGTTCCAGGATATATCTGTCTTAAATTAGAGAAATAGATTAGGGGCTGGGGAAGGCTGAAGAAGATGATGAAGGATCAAGTAGGTCTCCATCATATAATGGAATCCATCACATCCACAGGCAGAAAAGAAAGTAATCCAGCATATTTTGTTCTAAGTTTTAAATGTACCCATGTATAGTTCTAACATTTGGATGTAAGAAAGATGAGTACTGTAGTATTATATTGATACTTTATTTGGACTATCAGTTAATTGTATAAGAAAAGCTTTCCAGAGATATTCCCTCTTCCTCAGGTCAAAGCAGTGCTAAAGAATACACAGTTTGTAGCAAATTAAACGTATGCGAGGCAGTGAAAGTTAACAGCTAATAGGGCAAGTGCGAAATTCATAAATTACAATAGAGGGCAGAGGAGAAGGTCAGTCTAGTGGGTAGGGGGCACAGTGTGGTACTGAGGGGAGAATGGGGGGAGGAAGGAAAATAATAGAAAAATATAAATTTGTTCTGACTGATAATGTCTAAGAAAACCAATGTCATTATTCAGTCCACAGTTCTTTAAGTCAAAAAATGTGATCATTTGTAAGTTCAAATGTTTTTTCTTTCCTGTGTGCTAATAATGTGTCCTTTCACTACACTTATTTCCATGTTTTGTATTGTGTTCAGCCTGTGAAAGGTGATGTCCAACAGAAACACAGAGATCTCCCACTTTGTGATGTTGTATAGTGTATCTGTGTGTATTCATTCTTTTCTGTAGCCTTTGGCTGGTTTTCAGTGTAAATTGCACTGCTGCATTTATTGCATTCTATTAGATACACCACATTGCTGGATATGCAATTGTATGATCCTGTGATGTGGAAGGTTCCAATTTTAGCATTCACCATTGGGGAGCTATTTATGTTATTACAGACTTTGCAGTGTGATGCCCCACATGGTTTAGTTCCTGTGTTATTGTCTTTATAATCAGTAGGGAGATTCCTTCTTTTTCATTTTTGTCTGAGGTTGGGAGGTTATCTAAATGCTAGGGTTCAGGAAAGATTTCTTTTAGGGTTTAATCATCTGTTATTAAATGTTGTAACTCCTTTATTGCTAACATTTGGATATATCATTTGACTTTGTACTTTTACAGAATTTAAATTCATATGGTGGGCAAAGGACCACTAGCATGAAGTAAAATCAAAAGAAAAAAGGTAACAAACTGCAAAACTGAACCACAGAAATGTAATATTTTACAAGTCAGGCACTAAAAAAGGCCTTGTATGTTTTCCATAGGCTGTTACTTGTGAAAACATTACCTCATGTGGTAAAAAAAATTCTTAGTGTTCCATTGACCTAAAAAGAGGCTTCAGTTGTCAAAGATGGAAACTAACTCCATTACTGAAATAATGATACATTTGTAGAGTTGCCAATTAATTTCTACTATCATTTGTCATAAAGGGGAATATTGTAAGGTCCTAATGACGCCAGTGCTGGATGGTTCACATTTCTGTATCAGGTTTACAGAAAAACATATTTGTCTACTACAAAATTGAACAATCATGATTAATAAAAGGCAACCATGCACCTAAACTTAAAATTATATATATATATATATAGCATGCATCTGAACAACAGTGTTAGCAGTAGAAAGCATGCACATTAGAATGTGGAGAGTAAAAGAGGGACTTACAGCCACAATTTCTTGTTTTCGAGGGTCAATGACTCGTACTTTCTTATCCTTGCACGTAGTTGTGATCAGGCTCCCATTATAGTTCCAGCAAACATTGTAGATGAGATCACTATGAAGTTCATCCAAGGTAATAAGAGCCTCACCTGTCCCCACATTCCATATAATGATGGTATTATCACTACCTGACAACAGAAAGAGGAGGAAAACAGAGGGCTCATTCATACTAGTAATCTTGTAGCTTTTTGGATGGTTTTATATTTACTAAATGCCATCTTGCCTTATTCATATTCATTATGTCCCTAAATACACAGGATCACAGACATGTTTTTTCAAACCAGTCCTTTCTACTTAAAGGAACAGTCCAGCCTGATTAATAAAAAGTAATGCGTGTTGTTAATGCATAATACATTTTTTTTCTAATATACTTAGTCAGTCTTTTATGTGAGGAAAGGTATTAATTATTCCATCTGTGTAGCAGTACACAGCTCCTTATGTGTTTACTTCCTGGTTGGATTCTTGTGTCACTGACACAACGGCGTCTCAGGAAGGTCAAAATTAATAGTTAATGAATTACCATGGGCAGTTACAATACTTACAGCTAATGGTGTACGCTGTCAGTAGCAAGTGCTGATATTTAGCATGAAAGAGAGACTAAATCCATATAAAAAGAAAGTGAATGTTTCAGCCCTTTCTTTAACAATTGCTTTTGCTGGGTTAACTACACCTTTCAGAGGTAAACAACCTAAAAAAGGTGGATGACAGTTTAAAGGTTCTGATTGGTTATTATCCAGCCTGTCAGTCAATTCCTTAACTCTGAACAGGAAGTGGCTGAGAGAGGGGAGGAGATTCAGTAACAAACTGGTGCTAAATTGTGAAGGGTGGAAATAAATAAATAATTTATATGACAGAAAGCATTTATTTAACAGTGCCAAATAGACAGCAAATAACTGTTGGTGCCTAAACTGTTCCTTTAAGGGAATATGAAGGAAGATGTCATCAGTAACAATCTATGCTGTGTGTCCTATGCCTGTTTCCTCATTTGCCCCATGTCGAGAATGACACTAATAAAGTTTATTTCAATTTGTTGCTAAGCCAGCATACTACCTGCCTACATACAGTTTTCTTTGCCATATCAGCTTAGTTTGCAAGGTTACTTCTGTAAACTGCTGGGGCAATGTGCAGGTTGCAGTTTAAGAAGAGCAATTCTACTCCTTTCCCAAACACCCGTTAAAATGATTCAGTAGGGGGCAAGAAGCAGGGAAGGCGGTTTAGAACAGAGAATCTATCAGCACTGGCAAGAATGTGAGGGGCACACATATAGCCAGGCACAGAATCTACAGAAGAAGGAAAGAGGGCACTGAAACATAAATAAAACTATTCTTGGAAAAAGTTAAACTAAGAACGTGAAAGAGTTCAGAAAATTACTTTTATTGGCATTACAACTGTCTACACTGGTACTGTTCTTATTTCTAAGCACCTGCTCCAAAATAGTCAATGTAGTTGTTTTTTACTGATTCCTCTCAGACAATCTAGTAACCAACCCATAGCAGCCAATCAGCTGTTAGCATTCACTGGTACAGGGAAACTAGAATTCTGAAAAACAACTTCGAATTAGTAGCTATGGGTTACCAGACCTCTTTAAACAATTGCCCCTGCTGATGAATCCCCTGAATGTCTTCTGTCCCCTGTCACCTCATTCTTTTAGATCCAGGTGCTCTTCATCCCGCCGATAATGACATTACAATCCAGACACAATTTCTATCTTCTCTCTTCATCCCAGTGCGGACACACGTGCAGAAGCAGTATTAAGGTACTAGTACCACTTCTGCACTTGCTTGCAATGACAAGTGAAGGAAGTGAGGCAGAGCTGAGATTGGGCCATGATGTTGAAATTGGCGGGATAAAGAGCAGCTGAATCGACAGGAAGTAGGCAACAGGAGGCAAAAGATATTGATCAGTAAGTTTGGTTATCATCTCCAGACTTCCTTACCCCTATTATGGAAACCATTTTAGTTCTCCTATAAACCAATAAAGGTGCAGATTTTGTTTTCATCATTATTTACCTTAGTTTATTTCCTCTTATTTATATTACTTACATGAATCCGAGCAGACTAGTATCACCAAAAATGCAGTAAAAGTGCTCCTAGTGTAGCTTTAAAAAGCAGTCATTCTAAAAGAGCTCCCAGACACATTGCAATCCATCTAGAAAGATCCATTAGTTGTGACCAAGTTAATGTTGGAATGTTCTGGTCAGTTTATAGTAGACAACAATACAGAACATTTTCAGTAGCCACACCCCATTGCACTTCTCATACTTCATTAAGAAGTCTTCTTTAGTGGTCATTATTACAGTACCTGCACTGAGTAAAACATTCCGAGCAGACGGATGCCACAGTATGATGCCAACTCTTTTTGAATGGCCTTCAAGTGTTACAATAGGCTCTGTTATTGAACGCACTGGTGTATAATCTGGAATCTGCCAAACCTAAAGAACAGCAAAAAGTGACAAAGTATCAGCAAATCTCATATCTCCTGAGACATGTTCTACAGTTAGTGACAACATCATTTATAAACTATCTGTGCATGATTATTCTGTGACAGTGAATAGAATTTCTTTCACCTGAAAACATATGAGGCTTGATGTTTAAAGGAGAACTAAGCCATCACTATGGTGTGTATTATACTAAAAGTATACTTTTTGGCAAGAGGAATCACTGCAAGGAAATGTAAAAAAAATTAAATGATGAATGTATGTATAGTTATAAAGCACCACAAATTTACGCAGAGCTGTATAATTCAGCAATAAAAATATAGTACAGACACGGGAAAAGTGCATTATATAAAACAAGTAAAGTATCACAAGGATACAACACTTTAAGTGCTAGGCTGGCTGACACAAGAGGATGGAGGTCCCTGCCCCATAGAGCATACAATTTAAATGGCGGGAAGACTTACATACACAGATAGAGGGGTAATAAGAGCTGTAACAGTGTGCTGAAACACTGGTCGATAAATACAAATACTTAGCATAAATAACTAATTAAGGATAAAATTAAATATATACATAAAAATCAGTGCCGGTGCTCCATAAGGAAGGACTTCAGTTTGGCTTTTTAAGTACAGAGGGAATGTTCCTGGCAAAGATAAAGGGGTATAGAATTCCACATGTAATAATATTAATAATATTAATAATAATTATAATGAAATAAGCTGGATTACAATTTGTAAGCTGCTGTCTCCACTGCTGCCACTTTGTAAGTAACTGGGACCGCCCCAAAAATGACGTGAGACATAGCAATCCACTTAATTACAGTATTGCTTTATTGAGAAAAGATTTGATTGAGCATGCTCAGAAGTGAGCAGTGC
>WMED01002372.1:9759-24461 GCA_019650415.1 Pipa parva
TTTTTTTTTTTTTTTTTTTTGTAAGCAAGTATGTATGCATTTTTTCAGAAACCCCAGTTCTCATAAATACTAATTTTGGTCAATTTCCCAAACTAATAAAAACTGCAATGCTGATTCTATTTATAGCTTTTAAATTATTATTATTTATTCTTATATAGCGCTACTATTTTATGTAGCACTTTACAGAGATTCATCATTCACTTCCCATGGAGCTTTCAATCTAGTTTCCCTACTTTGTCACACACAGATGTATATTTTTGGATTGTGGGAGGAAACCCACACAAGTGTAGGGAGAACATACAAACTCCATGCAGATGAAGTCCAGGGTGGGATTGAACCCAGGACCTCAGTGCTACAAGGCACCAGGGCTAACTGCTGAGCCACCACACTTACATTAATAAAAGTAATGTAGCTGTGCAATATCTCCAGAGAATGAAATGAATTCACCAATCTGAAATTCTAGGTCAGTTGGTACTATGTATTTTAAAATACCAAACACATGTAAATTATGATCTGGTTCATCAGATCCCAAATTCAGATGGAAGAGTCATTGTTTACATAAATAACAATGTTTAATTTAATAAATAATTGTAATTGCTGCCACCAGCAACATTTTTAGATGCTATGTACGGTGTTCTAGTAGATACAAAAAAATGTGTTCAAATTTATATTGGAATTGAAAAGCATGTTGTTTGACAAAATCATTCCTAAGCATATTACATTTATTAAAATACTTATTTTTATTATTCTTGTAGTTGTTTAATTGGGTGGAAGGGGCTTGCTTGAAAGGGCACATTTCTGTTCATGTTTGATTGATGCTGAGATGGTTAAAGGCTACAAAAGCCTTGTCTTTTTAATGATATATATGCTTATGAATTTGTTCCTTTGTGACAAAATGTGCCAGGGAGTGCAGTGATTGAATATTTATATACACAGTGCATCACTATGTGTCCGTTCCTATTTACGTCTACAGAGCAAGGGATTCTTGTCAAATTAACATTTCTCTCCCATTTTCATCTAATTCAAATCCAATAAAGTAATCCAGTTATTCCACCTGAATAAACAGACTTTAGGACCACAGACAGAAGCTGATCTTGACCATGTTGACAGAACAAGGGAAGGGTATCGCTGCACAGTCACATAATGACAATTAATATGTCGATCAAATAGAAAGTTTAACAGTACTTCTGATTGACTACAACAATAAGAGGTCTACTTTAATTGTAACCTCATATGGCAGGGCATTTGTTCCTATTGTTTCTTTATAAAGTGCCCCTTGTTAACTGCAGTGCTTAATAACAAAAGAAAATATGTATTTGTTAAAATAAAAACAGAGAGGAAATTTTTAGATCCCTGCATATGGTTCTTATTTTAAACTTAGGCCTATACAGCCATTTTAAAAGTGCACAGATAGTAAAGAAAAAAAAGAATCAGAAGAGAACACAAATGCTTTGTTCTGCTGATTACAAATACATTTTAACAGCTTGCCTGAGGTTGTTTTTATTTTGTCAGTCAAGCCTGCCAAGGACTGTATTAGCTAATAATGGGGAATAAAACTTACTTGTACTCCTGTTGAACATGTATCCAGTTATCAGGTGTTCATTGTGCTCTTCCCCTGTGTGATCGGTGCATTACCGATACCCACTGACTTTACTGTATCAGCAATACACGTGAGCTGAAGCCCATTTAGAGTAAAATTGTATTTCTGCTTGTGTATGCATGGAAGAGGAGATCCAGTAATTGATCGCTCAGGAGGAAAATCCCACCAAGCATCCAATAATGGAATATAAGTTTGGCAGGAGTAGCATCAGTGGAAAAAAAAAAAAAAAAAAAAGGTTCCCTATTGCTAAAACCACCATTTTCAGATCTTGACTTTAATTCTCCGTTAACTCCTTCATGATGTACTTATACTATCAAAACACAAAGTGAAAATCATTGCACAGTTACTGCGCTATAACCTTTTCTGGATTGGGGACCGGTTTTCTGGTTCCCTAATCCAGAAGAAAGGTTTGATGGACCGGTAGGAGGCATGATGTCGACACGCTTTGTGCGTTCCCATCACCAGCAAGCGGCCCAGTGCAGAGGGGCCCGCTTACTGGTAGTGGTCCGTGGCCTGGCATTTGGGGACCCCTGCTATAAAGTCAAAAAGTATATTTTGGGAGGAACAGACCTTAAGAGCTTCCAGTTCACTTTCCAACTGTTTGCTAAATATTTCACTGTGTTCACGAAGTTTACGTTCCTTAGATGCCTCTGCTGTGGCCTCTTCAAGCTGTGCTTCCAACTGTGAGAAGAAGAATACAAGTTCTAAACTAAACAAATATTTTAAATGGAAAAAAACAAAAGGAATATTGTCACCCTGCAAATCTTCCATTTTGAAAAAACCCTTTCAGACAAATACATAAACTGCCTTTGCTTTATTTTTTCCTGAGAGTGAAGATTAGCAGTATTCTTCAAGTTGCTATTTACAAATTTTAATAATTTTATGTCCATGCACATATCTCTTATCTCAAGCACTGTTCTGATGACCTTGTCAGGCTGCACTGATGAAAAACATAAGTTTGTGTATAGTTCCAAAACTTGTTATAATGATAGCCTTTATCTTAGAAAGAGAGAAGGTAAAGGAGGAGGCAAAATATACCCTATGCAAGTACATAAAGTAACATAACAAAACAGCAAGATCTTCCAATGCTCCTGATACTAAAAGACGTTATTAAGCAGTACACATTCTTTAAAGTACAGAAGATTGAAGAGTATCCCCCCCTTCAAGTAGAAGTTAAAAATATAAACTTGAGGATGTCATAGGAAGTCAAATCATGGAATAATTAAAAGCCGCCCTGCAGATGAAAATGGGTTCTAGGTGAATGCTTCAGAGCTTCTGGTTTTTGAATTCAGAAAAAACAATTTCCTTGATAGAAAACAGCTTATATAATAAATAAAATAGCAGCAATAGTACACTAAATAATATATGTAGAAGGTATATGGATTTAAATTATTTGTCAGATGCAATCTATACCATCACTAATGTACAATAAAAATGTGCCAAAGCAGCTAGAAATTCACCTCTTTTCTGGCTTTTTCAGATTTCCGGTTATCCTGGCGCATGGTGTCAAGTTTTTGCATTAGCACTTCCAGCTCTTCCTCTTTATCCCGCATTTGGCGGGATAGCTTCAACTTCTGGGATCGCAATTCTGCCAGTTTTTCATTAAGCTCTGCAAACTCTTGCTGGGTGAGTTTTCGATGTTGATTAGCATCTTTCAAATCCTTGGTCTGTGATTTTAACCTTTCCTGTGTTTCACCGAGTTGCTTTTGCAGACAAAAACAAAACATTTACAAATAAATATAACATTCAACACACAAACATCACTGTCTTGCATCCTAGTCAAGTCTGTTTTCGACTGAAAAGGAGCATTCTCCAGTTCTGTAGCATGTACACTCCATAGATATTTTATTTTAAAGGGATAAGAGGGTAATCCTAACAATACCTTCTTCCTTATGCAGAATTACTTATTTCTGTAATAAACAGATAGTTAATCACAGTTCTCCATCATAGGCATAGCAGTTCTGAATGTATGAAAATTTCTGTTTAATTACAATGCCCAATGTGCCTTGAGTTGAGGAAGGGAACTTTGGAATATAGATCACAACTCTCTTTAGCACTTTTTAGAAAGGCTAGAGAAAAAAAAAATTACCCTCAGAAATATATAGTATATGCCAGCGGTATTAAACTTCATATTCCGTTCGATAAATGTATATATAATTTTATTTATTAAGTGCCACAAATTTACGCAGCACTGTACAGTTCAGCAATACAATACAGACATGGGAAAGTACATTAAACAATACAAGTATTATATCACAGGGATACATCACTTTAAGTGCTAGGTTGCGGTTGACACAAGAAGTTGGAGGTCCCTGCCCCTTAGAGCTTACAATCTAAATATAAAAAAACAGCCCTTAAAGCAGAATCCAGAATCAATGTCTTGGTCACACCTTTAACTAGAAATTTCCTGCTTCAAAGATCTGGCAGCGACTCCCATCAGATGCACCATCTGTTCTCTGAGGAGAGCCAATCAAGCCTGTTTGGTAACTTCCACTGAAGCATTGCTCTTAATTGACTTATCTAAAAAAGTGTTTTAATGTATTTAAATTTCAGTTGAGGAGTCCCATGTTTTTGGTTTCTAATATTATATTGGCTCCTAAAAACCAAGGATCCTGGTCAGTATATTTACAGTAATGCCAGAGTCATCCACACAGACTAATGCAAAAACAGGCTGGTAGGTATGGCATTTAGTTTACACTACTAACTTTTGCATCTTCCAGGTTAAAGATTTAAGACACCATCTCTGTAGTCTAATCAGTAGGATAACAAATTGCACGAGACATCTCTTAAGAGGATTATTTAACATGATGCAGAGATGAAGGGTGTTACCAGCAGTTTAAGCGAATAAGGGAGTGCATTTTAGCAAAGGAAAACATTCACATAATCCTATTTTACTCAAGACTATATAGTTGCTAAAATGTAGTATATATTTTTTCTCCCATCAGGAGGATTTAATACTTCCTATCTTTTTGATTCTGGACCAATGGGTAGAAAATTTCTGTCTATATTAAACACAATTATGAAATAGATGCTGAAAATTGTTTACTGCAGAAAGAAGTTAAAAAAAAATGACTTTCCAAGGTACATGCTTTCTTAAAAGAACAATACATAAATAAATAAATAAAAACCCACATCAGCTGTTCTGGCTGCATATGCTTTTGTTCTGCAAAGCAGCTTAGAGTGGGGTTTATCTGTTGGCCAATGTTTCACAATGCTAAGCTGGGCCAGCCCTTTAGAAATCAACAAATAATGAAAGCCATTTTTCAACTGTTCAGGCACACTTCTCACAAAGAACAGGAAGAGCAACATGATCCGCAACTACACACTGCTTTAAATATTGCAGTTCAGGGAGAAGGTAGGAAAATATAATAAGTTTATAGCCATTTCTTTTTTTTTTAAACAATAAAATAGAAAATGTTTCCTTTTTTTTTTTTATATAACATAAAAAGGCAAATAAATCAAGTTATTTGGGGAATGAAGCAACCCTTTATAAAGAAACCAGTTAAATATGCAAATGTACAAAGTGACTAAGACGAGCAACAAAGCTTAAGAATCAATGTTATGTTAACACAGCTATATTTTTAAAAAAGTACATACCTTTTGCAGATCGTCTCTCTCCTGCTTTAGAATACGTTGTTGCTTTTCCAGTCCTTTCATCTTGTTTGTGGATTCGTCATATTGTTGTCTTAATGCAACTGCATCTTCAAGCTGCCGTTCTATTCGATTTGAATCTATTAATGAAATTATTAGTAACACGGTCAGATGGAACAATGCAGGATATGTACACTAGTAAAGAAAAAGTAAAAAGGGCAATGCATAAATAGAGATGGACTGGGTATGTTAAAGGGAGCCACCAGCCTCTACTTGCACCAAGTCCATTATTAATTAGATTTATGATTTAATCTTTTTATTTTAATATATATATATATATAATTTTAAAAATTTGCAGCACATGTTAGAAATCCTTTGTTTTGTTCTGAGTAGGCAGCAGCTATCAGAGAGCTGAACATTACTGAAAAGAAAGAATTGGAAGTGCAGAAAGTTATTTTTATTTTCTCACCCCTTGGATATTTGGTAAAGATAATCTATTGGGGCCTGTAATTTTGCCAAACCTGCCCCCTCATAGTAATACTCTTCCCATGGTGTGTGTTTGTTCAAACTTGGTGAACTATGAAGAGAGAGTTTCCTAGCAATAATGTACATATTTTGTCAATTTTAACTAAATAAATAATAATAATAATAATAAAAAAAAAAAGATCTATTGGGACCTGCTAACGCTAGAGACCATCTGCCTTTTCTGGTCAACTGGAAGAGCCACCATTGATTTTACTTTTATATTAAGTCTGTAACTCCAGAACTGTACCTGATATTTTATTCTTTAGGCGCTCAATTTCTTCATTTAGTTTCCTGATCTCTTTGTCTCTAGTTAATGTTCCACTTGCTCTTGAGGAACCTTGCAGTGACTGAACTGTCTGTGTAGATTCTGAAGAATTTTAAAGCAAATTAAATCAATGCCATTACTACAAGATATTTCATTTACTTTCAAAAAGAATTGCACTAACCTTGTAACTTTCTATTTAGCTCCAGTTTTTCCTGCTCAAGTCGCCTGAGTCTTCTCTCATAGGCATCGATCTGCAGGCTATTTTCAAGGCCACGCTGCACATCTTCATCTTTGGTCAAAGAACTGGAGTGAATGAAGTCTTTCAAGGAGCCTCGGTCAGAAAAACAGCTGAAAGACAAATAAAATCCACTTGGAAAAATGCATAAAACTGATGAATATCCTCAATAAGCCTCCCATTAACTTACCAAAACAATGTAAACCCATGCATTTACTGCAAGAAAACAGACCTGCCATGTCCTTCTCAGGGAAAATGCTTTTCTCGCCAAGTGGTTTTATGCATACAACGCATGTAGAAAACAAACCATGAGTGACAATTGCATCTGCTTTTGGGTAGGTTGGTCTGCGTGTCCACTGTCACATAAAAGGCTAAAATTGGTGCAAAGTCTTTCTTTTGGTAACAATAGACTTTTCAGTAGACACTTTCCAATGAAATTGCACCCAAGTAAGGGGGCCCAAGCTTTAGGTAATAGATTACAACCTACCATATATGGGGTAACTGACATGTGGTGGGCTTTGTATTTTTATTATCATTAGGTAACTAAAACCCCTATGTACTTGCATGAAATAATTATTACTGAAAATGCAGGGAACAGTGAATGTGATTTGATAATTTTCCTCTATATTGACACTTTTAATCAAGGAGAGCCAGCATAGATATAGAATCTAGACTAAACCATTCATAACAACAGAAAAGCATTTAAAGAAATTAGTCCTTGTAAACTGGTTAACTAAGTCTGCTGTTTAGCCTAAGTAACAATATTACCTGTCTGTTGTATATGTAAATCCAACAAATGGTAGATGAAATCCTGAAAAGCCACTGTGAGTACTAGGAGGCACCATTTCCTAAAAAGAAAAAGAAACAGTACTCTTAAGCATACATTTCCATCAAATGTTAATACTTATGATCCATTATAGGCTAGTTGATCTTAGAGCACAACATTATTTAGAATCCTCCTGAAAAGCTATTGTATGCCCACTTTCATTATCAGTGTCAGAACTACCCCTCTACAGCAGTGGTTCTCAACCCTTTTTTTCCACGACCGCAACAATTTTAAAGTCGCGACTGCAAAAATATTTCCATAGTAAAAGTCACGACTGCGATAGACAATATTCCTATAATCATATGGGAATATTGTCAGAGTCACGATTTTAATATGGAAATATTGTTGCAACTTTAAAATTGTTGTAGTCGAGGACAAAGGGTATCAAAAATCCACAACAATCCCAAGAGGTGTTAGGTGACCCCTGGCTAATTGTCATTGGACCCTAAAAGGGGTCGCAACCCCCAGATTGAGAACCACTGCTCTACAGTAAAAGAGCAGTGCTGAATCCTCTCTGCATGTGCATACCCTAGCATCCAGTCCTAATTACTTTAACACCCTCTAGAGTGTAGCACCATATTAGCCATAGATATAAGCAGAGACAAGTTGAGTACAGGTGATACCTTTTATTGGCTATCTGAACAAATGGTAAAGGCAAGCTTTCAAGACTAATTAGGTCTCTTCTTCAGGCATGGTACCTTCCTTCACACAAAAATATCCTTAACTTTAAATTTTATATAATTAGTAATCAGTCACATAAACCATACTTTTGGCTACACTTTTTATTTACAGTATTTACTCTACTAGGTTTCTTTAAACATCACATTTCCAGTTTTTCAATCACTCATTTTCACAATTAATAAGCACAATAACGTTTATGGAAAGCAGCTCAAAATAGTTTTTATGCAGAACAGGTGTTGCATAAATATTTTTTTTTATTATGAATTCTGTGATACAATGTACAGCTGTATAGTTTTAATTGAGAGGAGCTTTCCTAAAGAATTTGGAAATGAACAACTTAGCCTCAACCCCCTCCATGGCTGGAAGTTTCATGAAAATGGCTTCTTTGCTATATTACCGTATATCCCCCTCTACCTCCCCACCTTCTCCATTTTAGCAATTATATGATACTTAACACTTCAATATTCCTTCACTGGAACAAGAGAACTAGGACAAATGTACATGTAAATTATATGATTTCCTTATTTCTAGTGGGGCTAACTTATCAACATAAATTCCATCCACCATGCATACCTGGTCTCACTATGAATACAACAACCAACAGAATATGGGTCCTCAAACCTCTGATCTCTGCAACCATGGGTTTAATGGAGACAACTAACTTTTTTCAGTTCAAAAGCTATCCCTCCATAGACAACTACTGGTCACATATTATTAAATACCTTGCTAATTACTTGCACTTTTCACAGAACCCAAAATTGTGCTGGCATGCTAAATGGCATATGGATACTAGAGTTAGAGAAACTGAACCATTCAAGTTACAATTATTTAAAAACATTTCTTTTTGGAGCACTTGGTACAGCACAAAACTAATTAAAGGTTATTATAGATACTACTGTGGGGGTTATTGACTAAAGTGAGAATTTGACTGTGGAAGTGAATTCTCATCACTTCTGGGGTGACTACGCCATAATTCTCTACTCATTATTCACTAAACAGCGGATTTCCATAGTAAAGTCGTGACGTGACAATATTGCCATTGGGTAGCATACAAGCTTTGTTAGCTGGCAAATTCACAACTTTATGCGACAATTCGGACTTTAGTCAATAACCCACAGTATTTGGATGTTTGTCTAATAAGTCTCCACAAGGAGCACTGTCAAACAATATGGTTGTTTCCAGGTCACAGCTGCAGACAACCAGTTTTTACCCCAAGCACAGGCCTGCTAACACAAAAACAGTAGAGCTTTAAATGCAGGGCCTTATTTTCAGTCAGATTCTACAGTTGGCTATAGGTTATCCAAACCATGTTTGTTCACTTTCAAGCCTCAGCCACTGTAAAGTTTAGGTAAATGTTCAAAATTGTATGTGCTTTTTAAACAAACTGTAAAATTATTTTATTTAATCTTCAAAAAGAAACAAATGAAAATGGTTGTCAGCGCCACATACAGGGTTTCTGAGAACATCATCATCAACGTCAAAATTTGATGTGTCAGATGGGCTGCTGACATCAGGAATGTATGGGGCTTCCAAGTTCCGGATATTGTCCCAATCAATTCCTTCAAAAAACTGGTGTGTTTTGAAGTCATCTATTCCATTTTGGCCAAGCCGCCGTTCTCTGCTACAAATTAGCCTCTGAATGAGATCTTTGGCTGCTTCAGACACATCTCCAGTATGAGAGGGAAACTGAAATCTTTCCTAAAGTTAAAGTAGCAAACAAAACAAACAAACAAAAAAAAAAATTACAATTATTTATTACATGAATTACAGTTTCAAGGCAGCAAAACAACTAAATATAATTGTGCTAATAAATTCAAAACATGAGCAACTGCAAGAAAATGAGTGGTAACCTTCCTAGATACGTTTTAATGCAGAAAAAGTTGGCAAATTTGTAAAGGTAAAATACTCCAAGAAAAGTTGTATTTTGGTGTAATTGCTTACTGAAATCGAGGGGAGAGGGGTCTCTGTAGGTGTTTTTGTAGTGTGCCAATTTACATTACTAAACAGTATACACTATTTAAGACACAATCAATAACATTTACTAATGATAATATTCCTACAATCACCAGTTTAATTATTGCTCATTAGCCAATTTGTTCTCTGTGCCTAGACACAGCTAGGTGGACAGTAAGGAAAGAGGTTGGGGTGAAAGAGGGGTGGGTGGAATGGGTGGAAAAAGAAGGCAAGGGAAAGAAAGGGGAGGGGACAGGCATTTATTAAAGTAAAAGTTCAGATTACTAAAAAAGTTCAAGAAGGAGAAATACTAAATACAGTAGCCTTACTTCATGATTCATGATTTTTCCATATGTTTCTACAAGAGATTCGGCATAGAAAGGGGTTTCCCCATACAGCATTTCATACATGCAGACCCCCAGGGACCACCAATCACATTCAGGTCCATATTTTCCCATTCCATCCTCCATGGCTTGTAAAATCTCCGGGGAGATATAGTCGGGTGTTCCAACTGCAACAGAAGACTGTACCTATATTGAGGAATAGGCAAAACAAAATGCTCACTTGACGTAAAAGAACTGTTTTCATGACAGCATCAGGTAGTGCCACATATTTTTGTGAGCTTGACGAAGGGTGGTTGTACCACCTGAAACGTTGCTTTTGTACCTTCCACTGATAGTCTATTTAAAAGGTTATACACCGGATTCTGCACATATGTATGCAAATTCTGTTCTATATTCTGCTACATTTTAAAATTGCCACAGCAGTTGAGAACTACTGAATATATTACCTTTTTAAATTTAACCAGACGCAGCTTAATTAACCCTCAAACTTATGAACTTATACCATATAGTATATATGCAGCAAGGGGAGTAAAAAGAGCCTTTACATGTGGTATTTCAGCTAGTTGAAGGGAGGCACAGAAGATTCCTCCTGATTTTCTTGAGACTTCATCAGGTCAAGTACCACTACAAAGTGGAACTCTTCTGCTTATGTTCCTGGCACCATGACAAAAGTTTCAGAAAGGATGCCAAAGTAAAATAGCCAATTCTGTGTTTTTACACCCATGTAAATCATATGTCTCAATCCTCTACCCAGCAGCTTTCAAAGAGCAAAACAATAGTAAGAAACCACAGGGAAGCATATCAGTCCTCATCATTTTGCACTGAATGCTGCCATGTGGAGGACTGATGTTTAATGTAGCTTTTGTATGAGAAGAATTCTAAATGAGATTATAACTAAAAAAAAAACAAGTCTCAAAATATTATCTGAACATGGTTTTCCAAGCAATGTCTACTAAACAGTCCTTAGTCCCAAAATTCACCAGCTGTCGGCTATGGCAATGACCTTTGAAGCAAGTTAGCAATCAAAGCTCTCAAATGAAAAAAAACAAAAAACAAAACATATTTTGGTAAATCAAGGTACTATGTGTTTGCACAGCATTTTAGGTTTATCTATGAGGCGCCAGAAGGATGTATTGTTCTCCCTGAAAACTAAAAACAGCCTGCAGAATCTGTGACAGCCTGCAGAATCTGTGACAGCCTGCAGAATCTGTGACAGCCTGCAGGCTGTGCTAGATGGTTTAGGATGTGCCCAGCTTGAATTGTCAGATCACAATCATAGATATTATGATACTTCCGTCTTCTGCCTTGTTAGCTCATGGGATGACTAAATCAGTCAAGGTGACAGAATGGCATTGAAAATAGAGAGGCTGTAAACAAGCTCACAGTCCTTTAGAACAACTGGGATAAATCCTCATTAATGGTTAACAAAAAGATTAAATGTCTTGTCAGAATTTATGCGGGCAATGGTAATGAAACTAGTGAACCACTGAGGAGTGCCGACTATATAGTAGCAATATAGATCAGGTATTCTTTTTATGATGCCAAAAATGACACCCAGTCTTTACAGCTAAATTATAGCTATGAATACTTTGCTTTCACTATTAATTTATGAATTTGCCTTTAATTGTTTCAGTTGCCAGTGCAATAGCTTAAATAGATGAGCAGACTTCCATCTGAAATACATTCACATACCCCCCTCCAAATGTCTCAGATTCCTTGGGACAGGATCTATTTTTCAGGTACTGTCCAGCCGTCCTGGGTCCCTGTCCCCAAGTACAGGTTCCCCTGCCCTCACCCTACTCTGTACCTGATGGCTGGCCCTGGGACAAACGTCACTGTCTGGGTAAGTAGGCAGTACGCCAGAAATGTTGCACAGCCAATCAAGACTGAGTAGGCTGAACTGCTAGTGAGAATGACTCTGTCCTGCTGTCTGCTTATTTATTTTAGCACTGTTAAATAAAAATGTAATAAATGTTTTTTAAAGTATAATTATTTATTTCCATCCTTTGCAATTTCAGTTTGGTACTGAAACTCTTTCCCTCTCTCAGGTACTTCATCTTCAGCATTTCAGTTTGGAATCTAAAATTAAGGAATTGACTGACAGGCTGGATAATTCCAAATAACCAATCAGAAACATTAATCTGTCATCCACTTTTTTTTTTTTTATTCATAAACGTGTAGTAAACCCTGCACAAGCAATTGTTAAAGAAAGGGATGAAACATTGACATTTAATCTATGGATTTGGTCTCTCTCATGCTCAGTATCAGTGCGCTATTGTTACTGACAGTGTAGACCATTAGCTGTAACTATTGTAACTTCCGATGATACTTCATTAAATATTAATTTTGACCTTCCCGAGACACTGTTATGTCAATGGAGAAAGATTGCTGTATTTATCAGACTATGAAGAAACACACAGAAGCTCTGTGTACCACTACAAAGGAGGCACAATTAATTGCTTTGCTCACACAAAATACAAAAGTATATTAGTAAAAATGTTTTATTATGCATTTACAACACACATTACTTTTTATTAATCAGGCGGGACTGAAAACACCTGCACTTTAAACAGAGCAATAATAACATGATATAGTTTAAAAATATATTAAAAGGGAATATGTTTTATTTTTGGCTTTTAGTGCCCAACATACTTCAATATCAGTGATTCAAAATATTTATTGTGAATGACGAAGAGAAATGTACAGTAGCCAGGGCCACAATACTATGGCAAACATTCCATAAAAACTGTCTAGGACATTTCCCCCTATGTAGCTGCTTTCATTAGTTAATAATAATCATGCAAGCTTAGTGACAAAGGAAATATGGGTTTTCAATTATCATCAGGTTTCTGATATTTATATCTACATATCTCCTGTGTATGAAACAACAACCAAAACAATGAACTCATAAAAGGGATTCAAACATTATTGGTCCCAGGCTGAACAAATACTTAGTACATACTATTGTTTTCATCAGTGATAGCAAAGGGAGAAAAACTGCTTTAAAAAGACAGTCCTGTGATTATATGCCATTTTTTTAAATACTTACAGTTCCATCATCATTCATCTTGAGGCATGATCCAAAGTCTGCTAAGCGAATATGGCCATTCATATCCAAGAGAACATTATCAGGCTTAATATCCCTACAGAGGAACAAGAAGACATATTATGAGCATGTTATATTCTGAAATAGCTGAAAAATATATGAAAAGAGAGTATGTTTCATTTTTAGCTTTGGTGCCCAACATATTTCATATCAGTGATTCAAAATATTTATTATGAATGATGAAGATAAATGTACAGTAGCCAGGGCCACAATACTATGGCAAACATTCCATAAAAATCATCTAGGACATTTTCCTCAGTTAATAATAATTTATAATATAAATATATATTATATATAATATAATAATGTGTGTGCCAGTTATTGCATAGCAGCTGCAACCTGTATTCCATCTGCCTATTGCTAGTGCAAACTATCCTATAAGAGCTGATGATAATTAACAATAGGCTGTAGCAGCTTCTTTTATAAGATCACAGATCACTTTCACCAAGCAATTTATAGTGAGAAAATGCCTACAAACCTGTATTTTCATTCTTTTGCAGTGGAAACTCAAGTAATTGAATTAGGGGGGAACTCTGTAGGTTGTTTACTTGCATTATTTCTGCATGTGGGGCATCACCCTCAAAGTGACACACTCAATGAAAAAACTCCATTATCGTGTTTCTAAATTGATGTTTGGTGCACCATAGTAACAGTTAAAATAAGTCACACTAAGGAGAGCTGTATTTGGACTCCAATCCTCATTGGCATAGATAAATAAAAATAAAACTAAAACTGTTAACGCAAATATTGAAAAAGGGCAAAGGTGTAAACAGACATGGGGAAAGGTCTTTAAAAGGGTCAGTAATATCAGAAAAAGAAAATTGCTATTTGAATTTTTAAACAGTTATTTCTACATAGTACTAGTAAAAATGTCATCTTTAAAGATAAATTCCTGATTTTTTTATTGGTTTGTGTTGTCTTTATGTGTCTTGCTTGGAGCCACACTGAATGCTTTTAGCAGGGAGGGAGTTGTACTGCTTTCAACATTCAGCTAAGACTGTAGTAAAAGAAGCAAACTCCCTGCTTCTTTTCTGCTCCGATTCCTGACTTGAATCTCAAGTTGAGTTGGGCGGTGCTAAAAGGATGACTGACATAAAAGTTTCTCCAATCAGATCCCATAAATCACAGGGATCTGATTGGAAGCTATAATATTAATCATAATTTAGCCCTGCCCAACCCGACTTGAGATTCAAGTCAGGCATTAGAGCAGAAAAGCAGCAGGGAGTTTGCTTCTTTTACAAACCCCAAAATCAGAAAAGTTGGCACGTTGTGTAAATCGTAAATAAAAACAGAATACAATGACTTGCAAATCATTTTCAACCTATATTCAATTGAACACACTGCAAAAACCACATACTTAACGTTCGAACTGGTAAACTTTGTTATTTTTTGCAATTATTAGCTCATTTGGAATTTGATGCCTGCAACATGTTTCAAAAAAGCTGGCACAAGTGACAAAGAAGACAGAGAAATCTGAGGAATGCTCATCAAACACTTATTTGGAATATCCTACAGCTGAACATGCTAATTGGGAACAGGTGGGTGCCATGATTGGATATAAAAGCAGCTTCCTTGA
>WMED01002373.1:0-11824 GCA_019650415.1 Pipa parva
ATTGTCACTACCATAACCTCCTTCTCCACGCAGGTTGCATCTGCACCTGCTCATTACAGTTTGTTCCATTTCTCAATTTAACCGGCAGAAAACAAGCAAAAAAATATTGCAATCTACCATACAAACCATATTTTTATAGGGGTTAGTAAAACTATTACAAATTTACCAAACCTAAAATAAAATGAAGCTTTATATTATAATTGGACATTTCAGAGTACCTAATTTAAAAAAATAAAAGCAGTACCACACATAAACAAAATATCTTGGAATGACGATTGAATCAAAAGTTGCACAAATAGATGAAATTTGCCGTAGGAATGTAAAATGACATTGTTACTTTGTTTAAGCTTACTGATTTATTTTCTTTGTATCCCCCTATACTGTATGCTAGAGATTTTCCTTCTCTAGGTAGCACAGAAATAATTGTCTTTTTTACTGACCTTTCTAATTTGCAATTTCTATCCAAGACAATTGCCTGTTGAACTGCTGAGAAATTTATATCTAAGGTCAGTTTCACCTCAATCAATAGAAATCTATCTTTTGGCCTAATCCAAAATCAATAGCCTCCAGAGAATTACCGTACCTGGAGCTTCTGAAAGCATCTCGGATTTAGAATATTATCTTTATACAAGCGCAGTTTTTTTTCTATATCATTCTTTCTCTGAAAAGCTTTCAGTCAATTATGTTTCTGAAGAAAGTCTAAATACTTAATCCACGTGTAACTAAAACAGTTATTTGTTTAAATAGTATTCCTTCTATAATCATTGCATATCAAGTAGAAAAAGTGTAGAAGCATCCATATATTTCAGTTAAAAACAAAATCAAAGGAACAGGCCTATACGACAGCAGGTAATAACTATTTTGTGATTCCGATCTACTAACAGTGCAGGAAACTCCATACACATTCACACATTGATTATTTGTTTGGTGATCCACTTACTTTAATGTCATTTTTCAAATGTGTTCATTGTATAGTATTTAAGGTCTTTCAATAAGAACTGGAGAATGGAGCTTATGGAGCCTGAATTGACTGCATACCTAATTGCTTTATACCTTTCCACTGGATCAGCATTTAAACTGTTTTCAGAGTTTTTACTTGATTGACACAAATTAGGAAAAAAAACCCAAAAAACAATGGAGTAAAGGGAAAGTGTTGAAAAAAGTTTCCCAATTTGCAGTAGTTACCACTCATATGTAAATGTAGGTATTAGGATGGGCCGGTAATATAGGCCTAATATCGGCCTTCTCAAAATTTCAGAGTCTTATATTTTACTGAACTGTTAAGTCAATATATAACCCAGTGGATTATTATGATTAGAACCTGTTTTATGTTTTTGTAGAGTCTCTGCAGGAAATACAGTAGTCTTTACTTCTCTCTAGCAATGTCACTTAATTATAAGTTGCACAGGGTAGGGATCTAGCATTTTCTATCTCATAAACCACGTAACAATGGTGAATATGTATTGGTTTGCATGCTTGACAGTTAACCCATTACCTAGTATCTCTATAGCTATGAATATACATTCATACATGCTTTACTCAATAATGTATGTATGTATGTATGTATAATTTTATTTATAAAGCGCCACAAATTTACGCAGCGCTGTCCAATTCAGCGATACAAGTACAATACAGACAAGGGAAAAGTACATTAAACAATACAAGTAAAGTATCACAAGGATACATCAAATTAAGTGCCAGGTTGTGATTGACACAAGAGGTTGGATAATAAAGGATATAGCCTCCTATTTAAACATCTCTATGGGATAAATTCTATCAATATTGTCCACTGTATAGATTTCCATTAGTATTTATGTTCAGGAACCTATTTAATGGGTGCATTTAGAAAGGGTTACTTGGTAGCTCAGTTTGTGGGCTAAATGTAATCATCTGAAATAATCTTGGTTATTATGAACATTACAAGGGGGTAATTCACCATAGTGTGAGGTGATCTCCGGATCCTTCGCATCACTTCGCACACACTGTTATGCGCTCACTGATATCCTGCACGTGAACATCAGCGAACGATTTAAAGTTATTCCAGTCTTGGAGAGACGACTCAAGTGGTCTATGGTGAATTGCCCCCGAAGACTCCACGGCTCCAACAAGGAGGTAATGGGATATATCCATGAAGATGGCTGGAAAATTCTATTTAGAGACCAAGAAGCACTGGGAGAGAAGAGTTCACATTAGAAAAAAACAGTTACATTGCCAATGGCCAAGTAATTAAAACAGGTAATATCTGAGTTATAAGTGTATCTGGTCATCATTGTAAGTGCTTGAGTGACCTTAGGTTACATAAAATATAGTTTAATATCTCAGGAGAAGTGACATATGACAGCACATAGCACATATTTAACTAATAGTTAAAGACAGAATATAATATGCTATTATAAGTTGACAAAATTAAAAAGAAATGTTTAATTCCAATGCAACTCCATAAAGATGATTACCCTAATAGTGTCACAGACTGGGTGTGGACCCTCTGTACCACTTTAGGGTTTGACATAGGTTCACTGTGAGGTGCGGAGTCTAAGAGGCCCCCGGTCTTCACCTTTAATCCATAAAGGAAGTACTGGGCTTAGCAGAAAGGGACCCCCCTTGAATTCATCCGATAAGGTTGTATTTGGCAGACAGCGAGGATATGACTGGGACACTGGAACACTGGAGGACTGTCTCTTTAATAAAACAGCAAACTAGGACAGATTATGAACAGGAATCCAGAGGATAGAATCAGAAAAGAAAAAAAACAGTAGGCTCACTTAACAGAGCAACACTATAGAGCCTGTATGTAGCTTGAAGCTCAGGCACAGAGTCCCCGAGCAAACAATTTAAAACTCTCAGTGCAGTGTCAGAGAAGCTAGCTGGCACACTGCTAACTAGTTGCACCCTGCCAACTAATACACAAGATCCACCCAGATATGGCTTGTGCGCCCAGGCAGGCACCATACATGAGCCGCTCTGCCATTGCCATGGCTTGAGCAGCAGCAGGAGCCGCTTGTGACAAGTAGTAAGTGCAAAAGTTGTATGCACAAGAATCATTTGAAAAAGACAGCAGGTTGGAAAATGCATAATGTGACATACATAATGCAACCAATGTCTAAATCAAAATTACCATCCACTGTTCAGAAAGTGAAAAATAGAACTAGCATGCAATCATGGTAATGGATTGACAGTGTTACTTTAGAGTTCATGGCTATAAGCAATAATCATAATAAGTGATTGCAAGAATCATCCAGGCAATTGTTATGAAAGCTTAAGCAGGAATTCAAAAAGGCATATCATGTTAATATGCAATTAGTTAATACCATAAGCCATCAGAGCTACCACGTGCAGTTCCACACTAGTTATTGACTCACAGCATGAGTCAAGAGAAGCAGCATATGATTGCTGTGATTAGTTGATTTTTTTAAGCAGTTAAATGGTTAATATGTCTGTCGATATCAAACTTAATACACCACTTCATAAAAATATATATATAAAAATAAAGAGTGAACTTAAAGGTGTGAAGAAGAAACACCACATGCCACATTCTTCCTACTTAGAGATGTACCTTTAAAGGTTAACGGTAATTTAGGGTTTCACTTTTAGTCTTTGGACAAATAAGAATGCTACACTGCGACAAATTATTTCTAGTCATTTTTTTGGGCTTTTTAACATTTATTTTTAACCACCAATTGAGTTGTAAGGTTTTACATGTATCCCTGGGTAAGATCCAGGTCCAGTGCATTTGTAATTAATATCCTTGTGTTTGTTATATTAATATATGAATATTGATATACAGGGGGTAATTCACCATAGTGCGAAGTGAGGTGCGGATCCTTCACATCACTTCGCACAGACTGTTATGCGCTCGCTGATGTCCTGCATGTGGATATCAGCGAACGCTTTAAAGGGATTCCAGTCTCGGCAAGGCGACTCGAGTGATCTTGGTGAGACTGGAATCCCTTTAAAGCATTTGCTGATGTCCGCATGCAGGACATCAGCGAGCGCATAACAGCCTCTGTGAAGTGATGCGAAGAATCCGGAGCTCACTTCGCATTATGGTGAATTACCCCCACAGTATTGCTAAAAGGATAGGCTGAAGAACACACTTCCACATATTGTGCTGGAAGTATGTTTCTTAAAGAGGCAGCTTAGAGAGAACGCCTTTAGTAAAACACAGGAGACAAGCCAAGCAGGCAAAGGAGCAGAACCATCACATATACAAAAATTCATTTATGCTCAAAAGCAGAATTAAAGAGCAGGCTTGAATCGCCATAGTCAATTGCCCACTTTTCCTGTTTAATGTAATAGTTTGCTGTGTGTACTCAGTGATCCGAAACTTCTACATCTGTAATAAAGATTTATATGATGATTGTATTTATTAAAACCATTATTACATAACTACTATATTAGATCAGATTCTGTGCACTGGTTAAGCAATACCACTGCTATTTGTAAATACACTGACTATCATCTGGAGCTTTACTGGGTTTATTGAGAAATATAACAAAATATTTCACAGTATACATAGATTCAAGCTAATCCCCCTCTCTCTACAAGCCCTTTCAGAAAATAAAGTTTGTCTAAAGTCTAACAGATTACCACAGTGTTTTCCTAATCTCTGTTTGGTGACCTTGATGTGTAGTTGCTATATTTTTCCATGCATACAAACATCCAAGCAGAAAACATAAATTTTGTCAACTTGCAAAAATAGAAATTTACAGAACTCGAGAAGATCGATTTTGACTTTTTCCAGTTCTTTTGTTGTAAGTGCTTATGGCTACTTTTCCATCGAAAGTAGAAATGTTTCAATTCGAAAAAAAAAACAATAAAAAAGTATCCATCAATGTTTTTCGAACGTGTACCCAATTTTTTTACAACCAAAAACTCAAGAAGTAGAAATCTATCTTGTCGAGTTTCGTAAATTTCAGTCTTATAAACGAAATTTATTAAAGTCAGAAAAACCAGCGGTCTTTCCAACTTTACCAAGATAAATCTCATTTTGTTCTCCTGAGATTTAATTTGAGATCTCGAGATCCGAGTTTTTGAATTTTTTTTCCATGGAAAGGTAGCCATACTTTACATTAGTAGCATGGCGGCTAGGCAGAGTAGGCAAATGCTAGGGGCACCACCTGCGGGTGTGGGGGGGGGCAGCGCAGATCGGGGGCACCAGAGGGGGGCGCCTAGGGCGCCATTAGGGCCAGAGCCGCCTCTGGCGGCTACCTTTCCATTGAAAATATTGTAAATTCGGGATCATGAAACTGGATCTCATGATCTTGAATGAAATCTCAGGAGAATAAAACGAGATTTCTCTCGGTAAAGTCGGAAAGACCCAGAGTGGTTTTTTCTGACTTAAATAAATAGCACTTTCTGTGCTATTTGCCTAAATTTAATTTGTTCTTGTTTGTAATTTTGCCATTATCATTATTTAATATAAATGTTCACGCAACATCATGGTTTCTTTTATTAAGTTTTCCAGGTTAGTTCAATTCACTTCCAGAAATAAAGGTTTTGTAAAAATGTCGAGATTCTGAAAACTTTGGACAACCCCGTCATGTAAACAACATCTCTTGGCATGTTCTAGAAACATTTTGGATACAAGAATAAATTAACATACCATGTTATAATTCTATGATGTTTTCACAGTAGCAATGTTGAACTTTTACACTATTTTTTTTTTATCATTTGCAATTTGATGAACCACACAACCCTGGCCCCAACACTTTTTTTTTTTTTTTAAATCATTAACGTTTTAAATCATAGTGAATGAGATATTTTTTTTTTCTCCTTGGCCTTTTTTATTGTTACGCAAAGACTGAGATCACATAGATATAGAGAATTAACCTTGCAGCTTATCTTCACATACACAGCTTTGGTGGATACCTTTGATAAACATTATTGGAACAATTAGCTGCTGCTGACATAAGATCTAGACACAAAGGCGATGGCCAACAGTAGAAGAGCCAAAATTATAGAGCCAAGTATCATAAAAAGCGACACAGAGCAACACTCTCCATTCAACTGCTGTCATAAAATTCTCCTACTGCTCTGTTTGCATAGCTGGCTTCAATGATATGGCACTGAAATACAATAGAACCTGCAGATCTTTTCTTTGTTTAGCAGAATTACAAGTCATTGAATTAGTATGTCATCTTTATTGTGCTATCATGCAGTGGAGGTTAGGAAGGCTTACTGTAATGGATGGAAGAGTTTGATGGCCTATACAACAGGCTCACAGATGGTTGTCTAAATAAAACAGTTTGCCTTTTCCAGCAGTGCATTGAATACATTTCTAAATGATTTCAGCGTTGGCTAAAACAGATGATATTTCAGGAGAGAAAAAAAAAATGTGTAAGAGCTTGTCTAAATACTAAAACTTAAGATTGCATGATAAGCGATTTTGCTTAATTAAAGTCATGCAAGATTTTTTCTGGGTAAGAGTGGAATAGGTCTTCCAGACTGGCTGTTAAACATCTGTAATGCATTTGCATAAAGCAGACGTGTAAGATGAAACACGAAGAAACATTTTTACCCAGCAAATGTTAGCGCATATTTAGCACTTTTTATTCCTCATCATGTTTTTTTTTTTTAATTTGAGAAAATACACAATTACAATTAATGCGGAGTTTATACTAATTTTAGTTACGCTTTATTCTTTTTCATTTGAATGTTTTATGTTAATTACATGAAGATAAGTGCTTGAAGACTTTTTTTTTTATGAACATTAAAGGTGTTCTATTTAACTTAAAATGAATATGCAATACATTTTTTACACCAAAATATTGCAAGCATTTTTTTTAAAAAGTTGGCTTTGATAAAGATTTAACAAAACACATCTATTCATGAAAATTCATGAACAACTGCAGAATGGGTACAATGTGTGTTGTTCTTGAAGTCAATTGAAAAGGTTTGCTGGAATGTCCAATCAGATGCAAGCAAACTGAACATGCAATAGGCAAACAGTAATTCTTTAGGCTCAGAGGAAGGACCAATGATAAACCATGAGGTTGTGTTCAGTCCTATTTTAAAATATATTTCTAAGTTATAATACTTATGTTCTAAAAAGTAAGGTGTGTCTTTATGCAATGAAATAAAGCAGTAGGGAAAGCAACAATATGCTAGGCTGTTTGAGAAGATGAATTGATAGATGAAAGAGGGGAGTGATATTGCCTCTAAAGGTCTCCAGTCAGAGCTCACCTTGAGGGGGGAATTCACCATAGTACGAAGAGAGGTCCAGATCCTTTGCCTCACTTCGCATTGACTGTTATGCGCTCGCTGATGTTAATGTTCAGTAACTAAACAAAACATTCAGGGGGTAATTCAGCAATGTGCGAAGTGAGACCACTCGAGTCGCCTCGCCGAGACTCGCCGAGACTGGAATCCCTTTAAAGCGTTTGCTGATGTCCGCGTGCAGGACATCAGCAAGAGCATAACAGTCTGTGCGAAGTGAGGCGAAGGATCCGAAGCTCACTTCGCACATTGCTGAATTACCCCCTGAATGTTTTGTTTAGTTACTGAAGCCCTATCTAAGATATCAATAACAAAGATACCTTTCAGAGAAGGACAACAAAAATGTTACAAGGATAAATCTGCCAGACAGATGTAGATTTTTATTTTAGTTCATTTTCATATTTGCTGACTCATCATGGAAGAAGCCAGCTATAATCCTATGACTGAATGCAAGTAAAGAGGTGAATTTAGACCTGAAAATAGCCTGATTTTCCTGTGCAAAAATGAACCATATATATTTTCTCTAATAGTCCTCTAGACATAATTCATTCACAAATGAAGTTATTTATTTTATCAATGTTATACTGTATTTATTTTGTATAACAATACACAAGGAAATTCAGGAATAAAGGAATACATTATAATGCTTATTATCTATTCTGCTTCATTTTATGGGATCCGAGGAAAAACAGAACTGAAAATTGACCAGTTTGCCCCTTAAACTGACTAGATTATGAAGAAACATTTGACATAATATTTTGTAAATAAATGAATAAAACAACATATTATTTAGGCCCTATTTACTGGACTGAAAAAATTGCTAGATGGTAAGATCCTAAAATCCAGTCCCAAGCTAAATCTTGGTTTTCGTGCTTTGTTACTTTAATTACTTGACTGCAGCACTTGCTTTAAATGACAACAGTCACTTGGAACATTTGGTAATTATATTTTGTAATGCTATTAGTCTATTCTGGCTAAATTTACTCATTCCACAATTCAATTAGCAGTAATACATGAAAAGGGCCTAATAGAGTGTTAGAAAATACTAACGGGAATAAAAACAATTGATATAAATAACGTCTCAGCAATTTAGGTGGACACTAGTAGAGGAGTGGTCAGTGCAAGAAACTTGTTAACAATCAACTGATCTTTCTAGATAAAATTTCCTCTGCAATTTAGTAAAATAGTCAAACATTTTAGAAAACACAGCATTTGCTCAAAAAAAATCAAAGAACTCAAAATAACATAAAAATAACTTTTATCTCTAAGTGAGCGTTTGTCAAGAAAAAGGGGGTAATTCAGCATAGTGTGAACTCACCTCCCGATCCTTCGCATCAACTCTCAGAGACTGTTACGCGCTCGCTGATGTCCTACACGCGCCCATCAGTGAATGATTTAAAGGTATTCCAGTCTCAGCGAGACCACTCGAGTCACCTCACCGAGACTGGAATACCTTTAAAGCGTTCGCTGATGTCCGCGTGTAGGACATCAGCGAGCGCGTAACAGTCTCTGTGAGCTGATGCAAAGGATCGGGAGGTGAGTTCACACTATGCTGAATTACCCCCAAAGACTGCTAAAGAAGGATAACAGAACACCAGGAGCGACTATTGGGAAAACGTAGGGGGTTATTCACTAAGGTGCGAATTCGACTATCTTTATCTGGTGAATTCGCACCTATACACAACAGTTCAGACTTTAGTGAATAACCCCCCTTAATATTGTATATTTTTAACAAAAATTAGTCTTCTTTAAATGATGCCCCTTAAATGGGTGCATGTGAAAAAATGGTGGCAAATTGAACATGCTTCTTGAGCTTGTATCTTTTCTATATGGGTAACAAAGTGAGCAACTTTGCTATTATTAACTAGATCCCCTTCTTGTAGTTTCTACTCTTTCCTTCTTGTAAAATGCAAATAAGAAACAAATCCTGTGAAAGGCCAAAGGCAAGATTGGTATCAGCAAAGACATTTTGCAGCTGCCTACCCTTGTGAAAAACAAATCCTTGCTTCAGTTTCTCAGGCGGAAGTGTCTTTCTAGTGAGTGAGATAACAGCAGATGTAACAGATGTTAAAGACTCTGCAGGAGTCTAAAAGAGTGTTGGGATGTCATCAAGGTCTCTTCAAAATGATACTGCACTAAGAGCTGAACAAAAATAATCCTTTCAGAGGTGGTTTTACTGATTTCAACTACAGAGACCTCTAAATGCAATGCATTTGTCTTTTGTAATAAATATTAAATGAGTCAAAAATATTATACTGTATTATTTTTAGTCATTTTTTTTTATATTGTGCTGCCATATTACGCAGCACTTTACAGAGATTTGTTGTTCACTTTAGTCCCTGCCCCATGGAGCTTAAAATCTAGTTTCCCTATTCAGTCACACACATAGACATACACAGGTGTGTGTTTTTGGATTGTGGGTGGAAACCGGAGTCCCCGGAGGAATCCCACATGGGTGCAGGGAGAACATACAAACTCCATGCAGATGAAGTCCAGGGTGGAATTGAACCCAGAATCCAGTGCTGCTAACTATCGAGCCACAATATAATGGTACATTTTCTTTTTTATTTCAGGTTTAAAACTTTTGTTGAGATTCTTCTTCAGGGGATATGTTCAGTAAGTTACTAACCTGTTCAGTTTTAGATTCAGAATTGACTGATTTTAGCCTGTATGTGTGCCAATTCATGTACATATACCAAGCAGCAATATAATCCTAATACTAAATGTTAAAATCCAGAATACTACTAGTTAATTGCAAACAGAATATTGTTAAATGTTTTCTGCAGAGAATGAATCAGAAAACTAAATACAGTGGTGTTTATTTACTGACATACATACAAAATTGCACTTGTGCAGTTACCCTGAGCAACCAATATGCAATTAGCATTCTTTAATCTAGAGCAAGGTAGCATTAGATTCCTTTAAATTGGTGGATCAACCCTCAGCCATCCTTCTGTGGATTTACCTTAATGGGAGGATGGTATAATCATCATATCAGACTCATTATTTTAGCAACAAACTGATTATGTTAACATGATAGGTCAATGGATCAACTGATGGGTCAGTCTCTTGATAATATAATCAAATTTATATTTCAGTATATGAGTAGTGCTGATGATATACAAATATTTCTTTCCTCCCTGCTCTTATAATTTCCTGAAACAACTACTGTAACCTCTTCCAGCTGATTTATTTCTAACATGTCACCCCTCTAACTCCCTTACCAACATCAATTACAGTAAATTAAATGTTTGATAGATTGCAAAACAGCTTAGCACTGCTATTTTTAAAAGAAATGTTGGCATATATATATATATATATATATATATATATATATATATATATATATATATATATATATATATATATATATATATATATATATATATATGCATGAGACATATCATGTGATGTTGCAACAGAAGAAAAGAAGATCAGCTCTATCTGGAAGCAGGAACAAGCACTGGAGTAAAGGTGGTAATCAGTAAGTATTTTCTCCCTCCCCCCTTAAGAATCACCCCTAGAGAAAGCAATCTTTAATTTTCCTTTAATTTATTTGTCTTTATCTTCAGGTTTATTTGACAGAAATGTATTCAGAGCTTTTAGTCAGACTATTTTTCCACATTACCTAAGTGTTACACACCTACAGTACCAAAGGCGCACCGAGTATGTGCAGTTCCTCTAGTTCAAAATAATATGGAGAGGGAGACATGGCAACTTTAGAGGTATAGATTATTAACCTCATAGAGACACTACTGTAGTACTGTACATTTGGACAAGCGTAATCAGATCTTTGCAACAAATTGATCAATGCAAGCGTAAAATAATTGTTAGGCTTTACTCTTCTAACTCACCTTTTCCTAGATTCGACTTGTTTTTTTTTTCCCTGTCAGTTTAATCAGTGGCTCTTGGTTTCTTGATTTTGGCTTATTTGTGACTTCCCTTCTTAATTATTGTTTGGTTCTGACTCTGTGGTTAATTAAAAAAATACTATCGTTACCTGTATAGCTCCTATAATGAATCATAGCTTGCTGTTTGGCTGGCATTGCCTCCCTAGTAATGTGGATCATTTGTATTTTACTTGGCCACCAAGGGTCAGTCCGAACACCTTCTGGACACCCTTAAAGGGAACCTTCCTCTTTATTATTTTTTTTTAAATTTTTTTTAAATACTTTAGACAAAACACCAGCATTGGTTGAAAACACAGTTGGCCACAGCTTTATTGATATATGTATAAAAATATAAACATTATGTCAGCACAAACACCATATAACATGAACCTCTAGATTGTCCATCGAATTAACCAAAGCTACAGGTCAATAAACAGATAAGTCATAACTCCCCAACCACAAACAGTCATGTCAGTGCAAAATTTTAATGCCAAAGCTGTGCCAGTTAAAAACATAGCAAACATATGGAGAATTTTGAATTAACACACCATGAAACAGATGTGAGATATTGAGTATCGTGAAATTTAAAATAAAATTAAGTGAAGGGTGGGTAAATTTATTGATGTGTTGCAGTGTTCAAAGAGAACTTATCCTTGAATGAAAAGTCTATATATATATATATATATATATATATATATATATATATATATATATATATA
>WMED01002373.1:12022-24458 GCA_019650415.1 Pipa parva
CCCCCCCCCCCCCCAATTGGGCAGGGGAAGGGAAAGCAAGGCAGAGCTCTCTCCTCCTCTGTTAGTGAGTGATGCTAATTACAGCACTTCTGTCCTGAACTTGTTTCCTTGTTCTATTAGCAATTGTTCAGTTTCTTGAAAGGCAGTTTCTACCATTAGTCTGCCAAAGGGGTCTAAGGCTAAGTACCCAATTTTTAAGGATACCAGTTTTCTTACAGAGACTGGGTATCTTCCATTATAATATTGTGACACATATCTAGAGAATGAATTTAAGTTTCATTACAATTCAGTAGTATTTACTTTTTTTATTTATTAAGTAAAAGGTCTGACACTGATTCAGCCTTTCTGTATTTCACAAAGTGTTTTTCAACACTGAATGACATGAAAACATTTCCACATTAATAACTTCTAAGGCTATTTATAGCAGAATATAGTTTTTATTATTAGATAACATTTAACAAGCTGTCATCAGTGGTATAAAGTGTTTGTCTGTATAGGTATTACAAATATGTGTTCTGCAAAAATAGAGAAAAAGGTGTTGAAAAGGCTCATAACCTATTAACTATACTACAGATGAAACCAGAATTCCAAAGCACAGGCATTATTATTATTAAAACATAGTTATAATTTTACAACTATAAGAAAAACAAGTACACTGCAAACTGGTTAAAAAGACAGGTGGAACAACAGAGGGATAGGTTATCAGGCAATGTGAGAAAGAGAGCGACAGTAATAAAATAGACAGACAGATCACTTCCTTGATGTTCTGTGGGTTTTGAATCCATTACATGGAATCTTTGAAATCATTCTTTTGTCATCCAAAGAGAAGAAAGCAGAAAAGACAAGTGGATAGAGAAAGCACAACAGTCTCAATCAGTCAAGTAGAATTGGCCAACGTTTAAGTGTATACATAAACTTGACCTATTACCTACTAACCTGATCACCCTAGGTGGAAGCTAGACAACATCTGAGGTGTTCTCACTCTAGAACATTAGTGAACTCCCTAATAGTGTTCCAAGTCTTCATTATAGCAATCCAGATAGAGAAGCCACAACATTGTGCCAGCTTGTATGAGATCAATTGAATATTCCGGGTACCATAATGGCTAGATCTTATGTTCTGAGCTGGTCTTCATTGATTGTTCAGTTCAGGCGTTGCCTTGGTTTTAACCAGGGAGAATTTGGCTGGGGGTGGAAGAGCACTTGCAGGTATTTTAAAAATGAACACATAATTAGAAAGTATGTTTTATTCTTCTGTATATCAGAAAAAAAGAAAGAAAAAGTTAATGTAGTCATTACGTAGAAATGTAAAGTAGTACTCTAGAGGATAGTTAAAGGAATCATAAAACCTCACAAATCATTAGACTTTTTATTTCTATGCTTCTAAAATAAGTACTTCTTTCATATTTCTATATATTCTTCTAATATACATCAGTTATCTGTTTTTAAACACCTTTCTTCCCTGCTTTTTATGCCCTTGCTAGATGGTCCCAGTCCCGATATACTGACCATGAGGAAAAGAAAATTCTCCAATGAGGATCCTTCAAATTTCTGTTATTCTGCCTTTCCTGATGATGTTCTACTGCAAAAGCTTGGATCTATAAATATATAAATATCCAAAGTCCTATAGTTACACTGCTTTGCCATGAGTATATAGCATTGACTGGCTGAATTTGTTGATGGTATGTAAATGATAAAGTTATCTTTCCATAAGTTAATACTAGATAGAAATCTGTAGTTTGAAAATTGTGAAGAGGAATTGGCTTTTTCACATTTTTACACTGTAGCTATGTGGCTAGGAGCAACGATATAAGCAGAGAAAGTAGATAATATGGAAAGCCAGATGGTATTAATACCAGGAAAAAAGTACCGTATTTTCCGGACTATAAGGCGCACTTAAAATGCTGAGAATTTCTCAGAAATAGAAAGTGCGCCTTATAGTCCGGTGCGCCTTATAGTCCGGTGCGCCTTATATATGAACCCGACGTAAGTTGAATAGAATTTGACTTGCGGTCTGAGCTATGGTTTATTTACTGGTAATGTGCTGCGCCTTATAGTCCGGTGCGCCTTATACATGAACCAAGATTGCTTAAAAGGTGCTCATAGAAAGTGCACCTTATAGTCCGGAAAATACTGTAGGTCCTTTTTAACAAAGCAAAAGACGGGAACTAGCAGTAAGTATGAGGATGAGAGACTTTTTTTTTATAAATTAAAAAAGGGCAGTGCTCAGTGATTATTACTGCTGCCTTGCAGCGCTGAGTTCTGGGTTCAATTCCACGCTGAACGTCATCTGCATGGAATTTATATGTTCTCCCCACACCTGTGTGAGTTTACTCCCGGTACTCTGGTTTCCTCCCACCATCCAAAACATACATCTGTGTCTATCTATGTGTGTGTGTGTATGTGTGACTGAATAGGGAAACTAGATTGTAAGCTCCACGTTTCAGGGACTGATATGAATGACGAATCTTTGTAAAGCTCTGCTTAATATAGTAGTGTTATATGAAAATGAATAAATAAAAAAAAAATTCAATACCTTAAAATAAAATAAATTAGAAGTATACTAGAAAACTGTATATTTTGACATAATAATAACAAGCTGTTGACTATGTTTGTTGTAAAGTAGAATGTGTTTGCCTGACCATTGTGATATAGGAGATTTTGTCTCTGGCAGTAGAATTCTTGTTTTTAATAACACGGGCACAAATATTATATAAACTAAAACCTATTTAGATGCCAATTATTGGACATGTACACATATGATATAGATTAGAATTATAGATCACATTTTTCTTGTATTTTTTTCAAACCTAAAGCTAACCTTACAGCTAGTGCAGTACCTAAATCTAGTAGGAATAGAATAGAGAATCTTGGGTTATTAATGGATAATAAAATAAGGAACACTGCAGGGGACCTGCAAAAAAAGGCCTTAATTGTGAAGCAGGATGAAACTGGCAGTCTAACATGGATAAAAAGACAAAGGATATAGTTAGAAAATTGTCTAGTGCCAGTCATTGGATATTAGGCAAAGATGGTTCAGAATGGGTGAAAATATCAGCAGCAGTGTTAATTCTCAGTACATTTAACCTGAATTCTTCAGTCTTACCCACTATAAAACCAAGGTTGTAAGTATTTATTATTCCTAAGGAATGAGTTGAAGGATTGTTGCATATCATATGTTAAATAATAAGTATCCACAAAAAAGAAAAATTGGGGATCATAGATGGTTGTCATCAGATTGGAGGGGGGTTATTTTAAGAATGAGAATATATAAATGCACCAGTTCTTGCGTGTCGAGATTCTGGCCTCCCTTTTTATTAAAAATACGAAAAGAGAATAACCTGCAGTTGTTCAGGTGTCCAAAAAAGTGTCCTCTGCCTCTGGCAAAATATATTATGTAAGCAAAAATAGTCGTAAAACGGAAACAACACTAGCGTAGGTACTTAAGGGGCTTATTTATCAAAGTGAGAATTCCACTTTCAAAGTGAATACTCATCACGTTGGTTAGCTATGCTCTGAATCCCTTCTCCTTGATCACTAAACAGGATTCCCATAGCGAATTCGCAACTGCTTTAGTAGCCATCTCTTGTGTAGTGTGGTGGACAGTAGCAGCCTTGCCATCAGCCCCCTGATTTACCATTTACATCTGGGGAAGTAAAACTAGTGAATGCGACACAATACTACTTGTCAAATTAGCTACTGCTACAGACTCCGAGGCTCGGGGAATAGGCAAATTACCTGTTTACTTGCTTGTAAAGTGTTGCGAAATCCACAACTGTCAAATTGTTTGAGAAGTCTCCACATTGCAGAGTTTGCTAGGAGTGGCAAACAAAAGAGAATTCACACCTTTATGTGAAAATTCAGTTTGTCATGAATAAGCCCCATGGCGTTTGCCCTAATACTATATATATGTAAATTTCAAATATGATTGCTTTGCAATTTAAACCTTGTGTCTAGATATAAGAAAGAGATAATCTGCTTTACAGTTTGGCTAGGTAACTAGGATGTATTCTTAAGGTGAGGATTCAAACATGTAAACTTCTATTTTTTTTTTTCTAGTAATTTGATCATAGTTGTTTTTAGAGTTTTATTAAAATCTATAATTCATTCAGAGGTGCGTATAATATGTGATATTTCCCTGACCGTACATATTGCAGATAAAAAAATACTATTCCAGCTGTGGATTACATGCAAAAAAAATTTGATGGGAATTTGTAACCTGATGTTGAGTGTCACAGGGCTTCATATCATTTACTTTATCAGGTTTTGTTTTCTGAAATCAATGGGAGGGCATCAAGTTCAGCTAATCTATATTTCTGAGTACAGAATTGAATTTATACTTTATAGGATGTTGACTACCGCTCACATTTAAAGCATAATTGATTTCTATTGAAAACCCAGCAGGCACATAAAAAATTTCCCCAGTCCTGAAGGATGTTAAATTTGTCTCTGTTCACATAATACCTCTATTTATTTATTCCTTAAAATTAAACCTCCATCTTTATATTAGTAGACGCTGCACACGTGTGTCTGTGTTCTGTATCAGCCTGTGGATATGAAAAGCGGTGTACTAAGCTGAAATAAGCAACTTTATGTGCAGTTTCTGGAGCTAATATATTTCCTTTTGTTTCGTTTTTGTGTGTGTGGTTATAAATCTTGTACATTCAAAACATTTTCGTGTCATACTTCTAAGCATTTTATTCTCAATTTTCTTTATTTATTTCTAATTCCTCCTGTCTCTAAAGTGCATTTTAAGGATTTTGAGGGTAAAAAACCCTTTTGCATCTGTAGTTTTTGTGCTCGGCTTTAGATAAAGCAGCCAAGGAGAATATGTGGTAACTCTATTGTACAAGCTTTCTAGAGTATTGAAGACAGTCCAGTGCAATGCAGTATGACCCTATACATCACATTGTTTTTGTTTTATCCATAGACATCAGTTTCCATTGTCCACTGATTTACAGTAGTACATTAATATTGGTTAAAGCAATAGTGTCACTGAAACAAAAAGGTTTTTGTGTCTCTGTTTCCATAGAACAATGTGTATATCTTTGTGTGGAAGTCACTGTTTAAATATGAGCTGAGAGTCTAGGTATACAATATATTATACTGTTCTTGGAGACAAAAATAAAAGTATAGAAAACACTGGAAAGGTGTTTATTTTGCATTTCTGTTGTTTTGTTGAAAATTGAGTAAACAAGCATATGCATTGTAACACCCCCTCAGTACCTCTGTGTAGCTGGGTGGTGTTTGTTCTCTTCTCTCATAGCGCAGTGCCTCTTTATTGAAGCCTTTGAGATAGTAGAAGGATTCCTTCCACCAGGGGTTGACTCGGGAAACCCCAGCCCCACCTTGGCGCACTCTCTAATTCAATAAGGGGACACCCACACAGACTTATAAGAAAGGATGCTAGGCCAAATTTATTAAGGAGGGAAAAGATAACTGGGATGGTATAAGGTAAAGCATAGAAAGCAGGGTAATAACGGAAACATGTATATAGACAAAGAAATACCAGATAACATATACAGTAAGTAGGACCACAATGTCTCAGTACCCATTTGAGAAATAACCAGGCCTGGTGGTTGTTACATTAAAATCCCTACGGCAGTATATAACTCAGTGATATTGGCTCTACACACACACACACACACACACACACACACACACTTCCATTATTAACAAACTATAAATTACATGACTAAAATATCCCACACATGGTTAGTCACAAAAACATGAAACACAATAAACCAAATCTAACCCTTTAGGTAGTTGTTTGTTATTCTGAAGAAGCCTTAAGATGTTCTCTACATAGATTCTTCAAAGTGAAGTTGTCCACCCTGCCTACTAAATGCTAAAGTGCACTTCAAGCAATTAGATAAGGAAAACATGACATTTTACAAGTTATAATGTTACAGCGTCACACAATCTTTCAACAACACCTAGATAGATTTGATTCTAGCTTTTATTAGAAGAGACCAGGTAGTTCTGGTGCAATGCACCACAGAAACTTTTACTGACATGTTTATCAAGGTCATGCAGAACTTATTGAATTAGTGGGACTCAAGATACTATATAGAGCCTCATTGACTAATGTCTGAATACTCACATAGAGCTGAGAATTCATGTCTATTCTCCACTTCCCCATGTTTGCTTATCAAGCAAAGTCTGTGAAGTGGTGAATACATGTCTATTCAGGCGACTATGTAAACTTACTGAGCTCTTTACATCATTTTGAGTGCGTGTGAACAGGTACTTCTACTATAGACTAAGATGCAGAGTGTGCAGAAGGTACAAATGCGACTAGATCTACTGCTCCAAATTAATCCATTTGGCTTTACCACATCAGACTGGCAAATTGGTGGTTGATGACAGAGCTCCAGTGTTGTGTAAAGTGACAATTCATTCAAAAGTGACAAAGGCGACTGTGACTAAATGACAACATGACCTAGGGACAAGGTGACATAGAAATAGATAAAATATTCACAGAATACAGTTAGTGGGATATGGTGAGACTGATGTCACTGCCCTACACTTGTCGAATTTACCTCACTCCGCATGAATCCTACTTCTATCCACCTGACTATGCCACATTTGCTGCTGTCCACCAGTTCAACAAGTGTATTCTCCACTTAGTCAATAGAGAGCAGTGAATAAACGACTATTTTGGTGATGCGACTTGAATTGTAGCAAAGTGAATTCGACAGGGGAATTCTCACTTTAGTCAAAATCCAAAGAAAGAGGAGCAAGGTTGCAAAAACAGTAGTTGCAATGCTACAATTTATTTTTGTGCATCAATAACATGTTTCGGGTTGACATACCCTTTTTTTCAAATGTGCATACAGTGAGTTGTAGACAGATTTTAAAGGCAAGTAAATCCCACCCCCAAGTGAGTCCACCAATCAAGTCCATGTGTTCACAGTAGGACTTCCCCCTTGTTCCAGGGCCTCCTTATGGGATTTACATGCTCATAGCTTGAATTTTTGCACATTTATTAAAGTCAAACAGGTTTTTTTGATTAGTAAATGTAGGAGAAACAGCCTATGTTTGTTCATAACACTGTTTTTTTACTATTTAATAAACTGTGCAAAACTGTTATATTTTAAAATATATATATATATGGGGCATATTTACTAAGACCTATTCGCCCATATAGATTGATTTCACCCCATATCACTGTCATTTTTTGTTTCCCTGTACTTTTCCATTCCCCTGATTTACAAAGGATGGATAAAAATGTTTCCCCATCGAAATAAATCGTTAACAGGGGGAAACTTTGCAATGCTTTTCTATGAGGATTCCTTCCATTACTGATCCATATCCACGTCTCTTTCCAATGGGGAAATATATTGGACTTGGGCTAAATGACAGGACCAGCTCCATAGGGAATAATGGGTTTACTCCAGCCTGAGGGGGGAGAATTCTTTTGGGTGATAAAATTGTTTTTTTAACAGTTTATTAAATTGGATATGATTGAATATCCAATATTGACTCGAGTGGTCTCGCCAAGACTGGAATCTTTTTAAAGCGTTCACTGATGTCTACGTGCAGGACATCAGCGAGCGCATAACAGTCTGTGTGAAGTGAGGCGAAGGATCCAGACCTCACACTATCGTGAATCCCCCCATGTAGACAAATGTAAAGTTATGCAATCGGGGGGCTACAATTTTGCTAGCATCATACACCTTAGGGAAGACTAATTGAATTTATAATGGAAAGGGAACTGGAAGTATCTGTGCACCATAGACTAAATAATAACTTGCAAAGTAAAAAAAAATGTTTTCTTCTGTATGAAAATAGGTATTGATTTAAGACATAAGGATATCATTTTGCCAGTATACAGTTCACTGGTAAGTCATCGTCATGATTGTGCAGTAAAATTACAAAAAAGGATGTCTAGAAGTTGGAAAGGATTTGAAGAAGGACAAAAAATTGACATGGAGAATTGGGGACCTCAGCTATGAGGATAGAATTAAACCTATTCTTTCCTGATAAAAGACAATTTAAGGGGTGGTATGATTGCCCTAAATACATAAGTGGTCTTTAAAATAAACATTGCAATACTTTCAGGACAACACACAAAATACACAACTACCCTCCGAGGCTGGAAGAAAGCAGGTTTAGAGGGGAATTCACCATTGAGCGAAGTGAGCTCTGGATCCATCGCCTCACTTTGCACAGACTGATATGCGCTCGTTGATGTACTACACGCGGACATCAGCGAGTGCTTTAAAGGGATTCCAGTCTTGGCGAAACCAAAAGAGTTGCCTCGCTGAAACTGGAATCCCTTTAAAGCGTTCGCTGATGTCCACGTGCAGAACATCAGCAAGCGCATAACACCATGTGCAAAGTGAGGCAAAGGATTCGGAGCTCACTTCGCACTATGGTGAATTCCCCCCTTAATCTCCAGTTGAGTGAAGGGTTCTTTAGTGTTAGGGCTGTGAAGTTGTGAAATAGTCTTCCACAGGAACTGTTTGTGGCAAAATCACTGCCATCCTTCATAAAAAGTTTGTATAGGTAAATAAACATAGCAAATGGGGTTATTTATATCAATGGGAATATCTAATAAAATGACAAGTTGAGGGAAAGAGAGGAATCAGGTTGGAAGAAGATACTGTAGATTTTTTTTTTTAGTAGATTGTTAGAAGCAGATAAAAGTAAATAATGGTTGAGGTATACAGTAACTCCCTGAAGAAGTTTATATTAAAGTGATGGAGAATTAAGGATTTTTTTCTTTTGAGGGCGTGGGGGGTGGGGATTTATTAATAATTTTAAGGGGCACTATTCCCTGTGAATTTGTTTTTGCACAAAATTCCAAAATTCAAACTTACATTACTATCCATATTTGTAACTGAAATAGGTTAGCAAATGTGTTATAGAAGAAATGTTTAGCATTACTGTAACACTTTTATAGCTTATAACCAACTGTACTGATTAAAATGATTGCTGCACTTGCCGTTGATTGAACAGAGATCATGGAAAAATCCATTCAGATCCAAACAAATGGACCTGCAGGATCAAAAGGCTACACTAACTGGCATTGTTGGCTTCACATTGTAAGTAAAAGCAACTACCAAAGTTAACTTCAGTGCACATATTACATGCATTTTAAACTGATCATTATTCCTTAAAGGCAGATTTTAAATAGATATGTTACTGATGGGATTGGGTTAAAAATAAGGTTGTTTTTATTATTAATCATCGGTCACAAAAAACGTATAAAGTATAATGTAGAATGAGATGAATTATAAAACATATGAAAAGTGGATAAAAGATCAATAAAAAGATAGGTATAGAGAAGTGTATCAACAGTGGCAATTACTTACTGATGTTTAGTAATGCATAGCAGCCAGTCAGAGGTTGGCTTTCATTGTTCTATCACACCCATGATAGTAAATTCTAACTGCTGATTGGTCGACATGGGTTGTTAAGTGTCAGTAAACAAATGACCTGTAAATATATTCTTTAATAAGAGAAAAAAAAAATGGCAGAAAAAAAAAAGATTTTTCTTCAAAAATGATTAAAAAAAAATGTAAGCATTGGAGAAAAGTTCGAAAAAAAGGATGTCAATGAATTGTCCAAGAAATCTTGAATCATTTGTTTTCTTTCATTGATTAATTGTATGGGTACTGGTAATTTAGGGGAACAATACGTTTTAAAGAAGTATAAAATGCAATAAAGGCATTAAGAAAGGATAAATGACCAGGATCAGGTTTGCTAATTGAGTTTTACTATATATTTTTTGGAGTTGTGAAAGATTACTGATACAGTAATGTACACGGGGGCATGTGTATCAAAGTATGAATTTTTTCATAGTTTTGCAATAATTCACCATTTCATATTTAGCAAAGATCAATTATTATCTATAATGTGGCAAACTTTCCCATAGTTCCTCACATTATGTTAACTGCATATATAGGCAACACTTTATATTTAGGATGATTTCTCTACAATAGTAGAGAAAAAAAATTCCACCCTGGACTTCATCTGCATGGGGGTCTGTATGTTCTCCCTGCACCTGTGAGGGTCTCCTCCCAAAAAACATACATCTGTGTCTGTCTATGTGTGAGTAACTCAATAGGGCAACTGGATTGTAAGCTCCTTGGGGCAGGGACTGTAGTGAATGATGAATCTCTGTAAAGAGCTGCGTATTATATTAGCGCTATATGAATGAATAAATACAATACTGACTATGCTCAGAAAGTACTACATGACAATTTTCTCCAACATTATTCTAAATAGTAAATATGTACAACTGACATTGCAATAACTGCCAACTAACTGATGTGAATTGCCACACATTCATTTTCCAGGCAAACTCACTCTTTAATAAATATTCAGTTGGGTCCAACTCTGTATTTTTACACAAGAGGTGTGGCAAAGCTAAAGCACTGTTTTTAATGTAGTCATGAATTCATGTATGGCAATATAATGGATATTGTTATTTTGAATAGAAAATTAAGAAAATATAAACTCAGCAAAAGTAGGCCTTGCGGAAAGTAAGAGATTTGCTCGTTTTTAAGAAAATGAATATATCTGCTAATGTGATGTCTTGATGTTCCTGCAAAAGTGGAAAAGAATAGCAACAGGACAATGAAAACCACAATGGGGGTTCAGTCGGAAGAGCTGACTAATATGACTTATTTATTTAGGGTTTTGATAATGAGACACAGGCATAGGGCACTGAATAGTCATTGCACCAATTAGAGGGTAAATTAATGGCAAAGGGACTAGTGCAGGGGTGGGCAATTCATTTTCACATGGAGCAAAATGAGAAACTGGAATGGTGTTAGAGGGCCAGAGTAATATACTTAACTTGCCGGCACCTAAGGCAATTGGCCACGCCCCCCACTCCCTTTCTTCACGGGCCGGTCAGAGATAGTTAGAGGGCCAGATATGGCCCACAGGCCGTACAATGCACAGGTCTGGACTAGTGCAAGCATTTACAAGACTAGCCATTCCGTGCAAGTCATTGCTATTTTTCTGTGTAGCTTGGAAATGTGATGTGCCTTTTTGTGCTTTCAAATATAATAAATATGAAATAACCACACAAGGGACTCAATAATAAAAAAAAAAAAAAGATACCAAATACCAACAAAGATTGTTAAAAAGAATGTTATCCAATCAGATCCCAAACCAGAAAAGTGCATATAATATCTTAAATATTAGCAACTTATTCACCTCAGAGTGTGCGACACAACACTTATAACAATAACCATGAAGGGCATTAGAGGCGAATTGTAGGTAAAGGCTAATGTGACTGTTATATGTCATTTGAACTGTTGTTGCATCATATTAATAAAATTTCTAGAGAAGGTAAAACTTAAATACAGCCAACTAAGTATAAAAACAGTCCAGCAGTGTTAGAGATTTAAATCAGATTACCCTGTGTAAAACCAATGGTACAAACATAATTAACTTCATCAGTTATAAGCCACAGGTAAAAGGAATTTATTCATTTTTATTTCATCTCCAAACGAGTGATATACCATGTCAGCCTAGCAAACATTGCCCGCTTTTTTTCCCTAAGCTGTAGTCAATAATAAAACACACATCACACCGTGTTGGTAGAAATATTTGGCACAGCTTTATTTATAGAACCGGTAAACTTGATTATGCTAGTGGTTGTCATTAGCAACTGGCACAAATCAACATGGGAATCTCTCTACTTTTCAGCTCTAACTTATTCCTAGCAGTATTTACGACACCTCATTGCTTTATGCTCCAATAGTTTATTTATTTTAGTATAATGTCTTTTTGCCTGTTTTTATGGCTTTGTAACTCACTTCTAATGTCAGAATTCAGTATTGCTTGAGACTTGATAAAGGGAGGACAGACCTCTTAAAAGCTTGTCTATCAAAACCAGCGGTTCTCAACCTGTGGGTCGAAGGACGCTCTCACAGGGGTTGCAAACATGCTGTGAGGCCGGTAGTGAGCACAAGTCCCTTTATATAAGGCAGCGGTTCTCAACCTTTTTCTGGCCGTGACCCCCAGCGCTGACGTCACCGCGCACCACGTGATGACGTTTTCGGCCGACGTCACCCCGCAGGAACCCTTATAAGGAGGGTCCTGCGGCCAATTCCGGGTTCCGCAGAGGTTCTCGACCCCTGTGGGTCGGTCGTGCGACCCCCATCGGGGTCGCGACCCACAGGTTGAGAACCGCTGATATAAGGGTTCCTGCATGGTGACGTTGGTTCTGAATGTCATCACATGACGCGCGTACATGATGACATTTTGTTCAAACGTGACATGCAATGCGATGATGTTGGGCCCTCGGGGGGGGGGGGGGGGGGGGGGGGGGGGGGGGGGGGCGCAGTCTCAACATGGTTGGGAACCACTGATCTAAACTGACTGTTAGTCTAATTAAAAACACTATCCTACTGTACACTGTGTTCCAAATAATTATGCAAAAAGTGTTTAGGAGTGATAAGGTAAGAATTTTT